>CAKMYN010000004.1:0-35980 GCA_929113105.1 Agrypnus murinus | reverse complement strand
TAATAAATACCCTAAATATAGAATAACCACTTTTCTTTGCTACAAGCCAAGATCGGTTTAGGTAGGAAGATAAATACATATATTCTTTTTAATACGTACCGTAAGGAAATTACAGACAAATTTTTAAATTTAATTAAAAAACGAGATGGAACAAACTCAGCATTTTAAATTAGGCGACAATATTTACTGATTTTACTAGCATTTTCAGAATAATTAACATATTATACAGATTTACATCTATAATTATTAGTGAAACTAATCTAACTGTTAATAATAATTAATTATTAGGAGTAATACATTTAGATTTTAAAGTAAAGTATGTGGTACTTAGCTATCAATTCACTAATCTGCCCCAGTAATAGCAGGCTGTTAATATTACTAGCACAATTACCATTAAAATGATGAGAAACACAAGAATCTTAATAGTTAAATCTAATTTTTCGTCTAAATTTAATTGATCTAAGCGGTCAAGCATTCGTTTAAACATTCTAGAAGGCAATGGAACAGCCAACAGGAAATAGTTAAGTTAGGGAGCCAGTAAATAGTCCAAATAGTCTGGAGAAATATTCTTACGAAGAAAACAGAACAGACGTTTTTTATAGAAAAATTAATTATCTATCTATTTTATTTAAACAATTTTTTTGTTAAATTAATATTTTAAGAGTTATTACACTGTAATGTTTTCCTGTTTCAGTGAGATGTTAGCCGTTTGCGAATTATTTAGCAAAACTAAAAAGTGAAAACTTTGCTGTGTAATAACTCTTAAAACATTAATTTGCAAGCAATTAAAAAATTGTTTTAATAAAAAAGATAGATAATTTATTTTTCTACAAAAAAGTCTGTTATATTTTTTTTCGTAGAACCAACCGTTCTCGAGATATTTTCAAAAACGGGTTTATTAAAATGGCTACTGAAGCATACCCGTCTCCGCCACACCAAATTAGTTTTATACTGACGACCGCCCAACTAACAAATTCCAATAATAGAATAGCATGCATTTTTGCTGATGATATTGAAAGCAAATGATGGCAACAGCGCCGGTCCTCATGTTATACTTAAAACCTGTGTATAATTTGATATTGGGGCTCACTTTGCCGATTAAATCGTATCTAATTATATGGTCCTCACGTCGTCAGTAGTATAGTGTAGCCTCACTTGGTATTATTATACACAGCAAATAAAACTTTTTTAAATTCAAAGAAATCTGTGTATATTTGCGAGATACATAACTAGAACAAGTAAATAAGTGATGGCAAAAAAATTTGCAAAGCTGTGACCATTTATAAGGGTGGTCCTCATTAACTATGGTTCATGATATGTCCTCACTTTGATAAGTGGCCGTAAATATATATATATATATATATATATATATATATATATATATATATATATATATATATATATATAATATTTTGAATGCAAATTCATTATATATATATATATATATAATATTTTGAATGCAAATTCATATAGAAAAATGTATCGACTCTGCTGGGATTCGAACCCAGGACCCTCCACTGTCTAGGTGGTATCTCTAC
Organism: Agrypnus murinus; assembly: GCA_929113105.1. Lineage (NCBI taxonomy): Eukaryota > Metazoa > Arthropoda > Insecta > Coleoptera > Elateridae > Agrypnus > Agrypnus murinus. Next base: position 34,442 of record CAKMYN010000004.1, on the reverse strand, counting down.
CAAGCAGCAGAGTCGATACATTTTTCTATATGAATTTGCATTCAAAATATTATTTAATGTAAAATCATTATCCAACTTGATAAAAATTAACTCTATCTAAAAAATATATATATATATATATATATATATATATATATATATATATATATATATATATATATATATATATATATATATATATATATATATATATATATATATATATATATATATATATATATATATATATATATATATATATATATATATATATATATATATATATATATATATATATATATATTTGTTTAACCGCTTATACATACCCGTTTCGCTATATTCTACCGACTTGTCGGACCATTTTCGACGCTCTCAGACCCGGGCTTGGGTCTGGCAACGTACTCCTATGTTTTCGAGGCCTACAGGATAAGGTTTATCTAAAACTGCAATAAAAAAATATACAATTTGGGTTTGGAAAAGTAGGGTCTGTAAAAATTTTTATACAACCGTAGTTCATCACAATGAACTATAGGGGGCGTCGCGCCTTTTTCAAGTGTATATCGTATATTTTTATACAAGACGCTATCAAACCCGCTATGTTCTACAGACTTCCTAAGCCCTGGATCTGGCAACATTGCCATGGCGCATATGTTAAGCTTTGTTTTATAAACGTTTGGTTATAATAGCTCGCATTTAATATTTAATGGAGAAAAGTGACGTAAGAATTACATCAGCTCGTATGCGAGTTCTTTTCACATTTGCAAATAATTCTCTGGCTTTGTAAAATTGAAGGTTTTAATATTTATTAATAATAATAATATACTTTATTTATAGCATATAACTAGATAAATTCCATATAATACATTATAATTTCTTAAATATTAATGTAATTTATTACATATTTTTTACACTGTTTCTTAAATAATGTTAAAGATGTGCAGTTTTTTACATTAGCTGGAAGTGAATTATATTCAACTAAACCTTTATGAAACAGATTATTTTGTCCTATATTTGTTGTTACTGTATGAACATAAAAATTATTTCTACTTCTAGTATTATGATCATGAACATCTTCTACGAATAGTAATTCATTTAAAATGTGCTCTGGATATATTCGGTTTTTTATTTTAAATATTATTATCATCGTATTATAAAATATATTTTACTTAGTACTTAACAAAGATGTAAATTGGAACATTCTTCTTATGCTAGTATACCTACTACATTTTAATATTATTCTTAACGCACAATTTTGTTTTTTTGAAGATTGTTAATTTCAGTATTATTTAGGAGGTAAAGTATACTAGCACAATAATTAAAATGGGGAAGTATTATTGTTTTATATAGTCATAATTTAGACCACTTGCTAAGATTTTGGCTTAATCTACCCATGAAATTTACTATTTTTGCAACTTTACTCATAACATAGTTTGAATGACTAGAAATATTTATTACTTTTTCAACATCATCTCCTATAAAATATATTAAAGTGTCATCTGCAAATAATTGAATGTTACATTTTTTAATTACATTAACAATATCATTTATGTATAGTACAAATAAATCAGGGCCTAATACAGTTCCTTGTGGAACGCCAAAGGTAGTTCTTTTAGCTGAAGAGGTACTATTAAAGTATCTAGTTTTTTGAAATCTGTTTTTGAGATATTCACTAAATCATTTTATAACTATTGGGCCGAACCCATATCTTTTTAATTTCAATAATAATAGATCTCTATTAATAGTCTCAAAAGCACGTCTAAAGTCTAGAAAAGCTACACCTATCACCTTCTTCTTGTAAATAGCATTTTTCCATTTCAAAAGAACTGATTGTATTGCACTTTCACATGAATTATTTTTCCGAAACCCTGATTGAAGAGGTGTTAACAGTTTGTTCACTTCAATGCAGTCACGAAACTGGATATTTAAGACGGTCTCTAATAATTTTTCATAAGTTGGCACCATGTTGATCGGTCTGTATTCTTCACATTTGTTAGTGTTGGTTATCTTCTCAATGGGGATAATATGGGATGTCTTCAAGGTTTCTGGGAAGGATCCACTTTCTAGACTCATTTGAATTAGATGCAAAAATCTCTGTCCTATTACATTGAAAGCTAATTTAAGAATCTTTACTGTAATACCATCGACACTACTATTCTTATTAGGTAAATTGTTTATAATTTTTTTTAACTCCAAAAACTCTATTGGTAAGAATTTTTCGAACTTACATTGATGTACATTAATGTGGCTTAAATCAGTTTCAATTTGGGTTAAATTTGTTAATGTAATAATTTGTTGTATGCTGTTAATAAAGTAAATATTGAATTTTTCTGCAATTTGAATTTCCTTTTTTTCTAACTCATTGTCAAAAATAATACCTTCCTTTTTTTTGTCTGTTATGGCCTCCTTTAATTAATTCTTTAACTGTTTTACACATTTCTGTTGAGTTATTTTTCATATCATCTATTTTTTCTTGATAATAATCTCTTGTGGTTCCTGATCAAACTAACAATTCCATTTCTTTGTTGTCTATACCTATTCATATCACTTTCTTCTTGTGTAAAGATTGCTCTTTTATATAATCTGTCCCTTTCTTCAATTTCCTAGGCTATTTCTGGGGTCCACCAACGCTTACAACTCCATTGACATTTAATGTTTTTTTTTAACAGTTGGAGCATATCTGTTTAGTGTATCCATTATGGTTTTAACTAATGTTTCTGCTAGTTGATTGGTGTTTGTACAGTCCGGATTCCATGGTTGATCCATTAGATCTAATTGAAATTGCATTTCATTGAAGTTGCTCATGTCTCTGTGTTGTATTGTATATTCTTCATATTTTTCTTTCACTTTTGCATTTACAGTTATTATTGAGTGATCGGTTATTTTTAGAACATGGTGTACCTGGGCATCAATGGTTTTTTCATTAGATACAAGAAGATCTATGAGTGTAGCACTGTCCTTAGTGATTCTTGTGGGTTGGTCGATAATCTGATGTAGTCCATTATTTTTAATTAAAGTTCTCAGCCTATTTTCATAATATGAATCCTTTAATAGGTCAATATTAAAGTTTCCGATAATTAGTAAGGTCTCTGATCTACTAGCATATACATCAAACAAATTTTCAAGTTTCATTAGAAATTGAGCATCACTAGAGTTTGGAGGGTGATATAAATTTATAATGTTATATTTGTATGATTGAAAGTATATATTAATACCTACAGTCCATGTGTTCATATCAATGGTATCTTTAAGTAGGACTTTATAACTGAATTCATTTTTTATATAAATGATTAGAGTAAGGTTAACAGGATTTTCGAACAAGTGAGACAACGCAACATAATACGGAAAAGTTAATTTCTGGGGAAAGTGGATGGTTTCCAAATAAGGTGGAAAAGTACATATGTCATTTTCCGTAGTAATCAAACGATAAATTTCAAGAACTTGATTAAATTTTTTAGTATAAAAGTATTGTAATATCTTCTTTGTATGTTTGTTTGAAGTTGTGGTTAATTAAAGCTTTATTCTTTTACTGTTAAGATGAGAGAATGAATGCTTGAACTATTTGGTTTCTGAATTATTCTCTGATCCCTCGTTTATATTCGTTTCCTTGGATAGTACAAAGTATCCAAGGCAACGGTGATCATCACATTTATTGCTCCCTTGTTTTTTAGAATTTTTCCAGCAGAAAAAGTCTCCATCAGTTTGCTTGAGGACAGGATTGGAAAGAACTAGTGAATGTACGCATAAGATGCGGTTGTGATTGTAAAGCAACTTGATAGATACGTAAAAAACCGCGTTTTTTTCTTTGGCTGGTTTTACAATTGATTAAAGTTAGTACAGGGCTCTTAATGTTAATGTTCGTTACAATGATAAGAACTTAACCTATAGAAATGAACTAATAAACGTGAGAATCGAATGAGATAATTGAAAACGCTTAAAACTAAGACAGCGGATTCTTAATTTTAGGGCTCGTTACAAAATGTAAATAACTAAAAACTACAAAACTTAACCTAAGAGGAACGTATGATGATTCTGTTGGACTTGTAGGTTGTTGGCTGGATCATAATCGTATATGCAACATAAAAGGAAAATGGTAAATATATGTACACAAATATATCTAACAGGTAACAAAAAGTAATTGCGAACGTTCTATACGTAAACGGCACAAAAAAAAGATAAGAAGGATTTGTAATGGGCTGCATCCGAGCTTATCTGCTATGTATTCCCTGTGTTCCCGATCACACGAAGTAACGAATTTTTGGTAGGACCGTTTATTGAAGTTCACAACAACCGATTTGTAATTATACGTTTTGCGACACACTGTTGTGTGGGTTTCTTGTAGGGTTCTGAAGCTTTTTCTGGAATAAATAGGTTTAGCTCAGGTTTAAATCGACAATCTATGCCAACGAAACGGCATAATTCTTGTTGCATTCTAAGGATTTGAAAGTTATGAATAGCTTCTCCTTTTGAAATTTGCGGCGTAACTCCATCACTGTTCACTGTGTGGTCGAGACAAGTTAGTTCTTTGGCTTCAAAGATTGTTTTTTTTTAAATTTGATAGTAAACCGTAATGATATAGGCGTTGAAATACTTTCTTTAAATGCTGTAGATAGTCTGCTTTGATGGCAGAAAAATTTAGAACAAAAAAAACTTTATACAACCGTGACTTCAGATAGATTATGACTTCAGCGATGGAACTGCTCCATGTACTGGTAGTGGTGGTGCTGAGAGAGTATTGATCCTCTACTGGAATTATGCTAATTGATTTCTCGACATCTGCTTCATAAATAGGATCCTAGTATCTTGAATGGTATGCTTGCAAGGGTAAGTTTCTTGACAGATTGTTGCGTGTTCAATTAAAGTCGGCGGTCACCACATGTAATATCTTCTGTGTTTGTTTGTTTGAAAGACTGTTTGTGGTTAATGAATGCTTTATTCTTTTACTGTTAAGATGAGAGAATGAATGCTTGAACTATTTGGTTTCTGAATTATTTTCTGACTCCTTGTTTATATTCGTTGCATTGGATACTACACTCACACATACATATTTATCACTGGATCACAGTACTCATTCATACATATCGTCGACGTTAATGCATACTAGCGGAACTATTTTCTAGCAATTTTCCAGGAACGCGGTTTAAATGCTTATAAAAACTTTGTTACAGATGGCATGATAAATTCTTTGAAATCGCAACTAGCAACATTGCTAGTTACAACATTTCAAAGAATTAAGTACATATGCAAAAACGGCGTCGATATGTACTATATACCACCAATAAATAACAACGTCGTAGACCATTCAGGGTAAAAATCGTGAGGTGTTCTTTATCAAAAATTAAAATGGGCGAACTAAGTTGAGCATCATTTGTGACTTTTTTGCTAAAACACTGAAGGAAAACCTTCTCGTCTGTAATTTGTAAGATTACTTAATGGAACTTTTAATGGAAACAGGGCACTCAAAAGGTTCGGAGGGGCAGTGTATGTTGCAACTCCCAATTGAATTTCATGAACATTTGTATGGGGTAGATGCAGTAGCAGCACTTCACTTTAGCAACAAGAAACGGCCACCTCATAGAACAAAAGATAAATGGAATAAATTCTGTGGGACGTTCTTTAACAAAAATGAAACAGAGTGGACTAATATGATTTGCGCCTGGTATATTTAGAACTACATATATTTCAAATGTAATCAGAAAATCTCTGGTGTACAATTCGTCACTAAGAATATAATACACATTCCAATTCACAAATAGCTATTTCAGAATACAATAAAAATTGATCTTTAACTTAGTACAAGTGCACAATATAACGGAATTGAGCAAGGTTTGAAAAAACTTCTTCTCTTCTTCGTTACTTTCGACGTTTCTGTTAAAGGCACTTAACCACCATATGGTGTATACTGTTTTGTACCTTCAAATTCATTAAACAGAAAGTAGGGATCGAACATTCCATAATTTTCTTGTAACTGTACAAACGCACAGTAAAAATAGAAACTGCTATTTTTTTAAATCTAGATTAAACTCATCAAATGTAGTGTATTTTGGTCAGTTAAACTTGAAAATGACTTCATGCTTGATTTGTTCATGTTTACGAGTAGATAATATCTTGAACTTTGTAAAATATCAATATTAAACCACGCTCCCAGATGGATTTTGTCGTTTTATTTTCAAAAACTGTTAGGTTTATGGACTGGTTGTCAAGTGGGTTAGATAAAATAAAGCTTATTTAATTGGCGCATTAATATATATCATACAGGATGTTTCACTTAAGATTCGTATCCTCTGAATAGGTGGTAGTACACATAAAATGCAACAAAAAAGCTGAAAATCATTAGTGTCTATCTTTCATAATAACCGAAAAAAGAATGGTTTTTGAAGAGTGGATAGCAGGTCACTGGTCTAAGAATCACACTTGGAGCTGGATGTGCCTATCTGATACATTGACGCAGCTGCTGCTAGGTGATGTCGCAATTTGTTTTGACTATAATTTCCAGCAGTTCCCAAAAGTTGACATTTCTAGCAAATTTTTGGCGATTTGCGTAAAAACAAAAAGAGTTTTTTGTTCCTATTGATGAATACTATCACACATGCAATTTATACGAGAGTTGATTAAAACACCCTGTATGTAGACCAACAATTTCTACCAATACATTTGACGGCGCAACTTTAGAACATAACTTATTGCGATCTTGTATTGGTCATCAAGTACTTAGCTAAGAAAAAAAATGTTGAGTTCGCAGTGCAACCTTAGCATCACTTCTGCAAAATTCATGAAGCGATGTTGTTGTTATTGTTGGTTGTAGTATTGTGATAATTTTGCAGTAAAAAGAATATCTTTAGGAGAATACCCTGTACTGGACAATTATTTCATAGAAACCCAAATGTATAGGGCATTTCACTTTGTTTTGAAATCTTTCTTACTTCGTTTGTACGTCATACTGCATGACGTTTTACCTTTATCTTCTTTCTGCATTTTATAGAGCATTATTTGACTTGTCACTATTCGACTTGGGTCAAGTATACCTGTTTTGTGAAGAATTAAATTTTGCAAATGGTGTATTCATTAAACATATCACTAGCACAGAATTCCGTATCTAGCGGTAGCGGGTACGCTACAGCTACCACAAGCATAAAATAACACTAATGTCTGTTCTAATAACAACTGTCCTTGAACACAAAATTTTATCCAAATTGCATTTTTGACTTTTTTATTTTGAAGGTCTATAGCTTTGTAACATTTCATTTTTAAACATAGATATGTTGTGCTTAATGGCCTATTTTGATCAAAGGCATTGACCCTCAGGAATTGGCATCGTCTGCTCGAGATATCCTACATGTAAAATGAGTGAAGTCCCATTTAATGTTAAATATCTAGCTACAATTTAAAGCAGGCATGGAATTAAGTCGTTGAACTTAGTGAACTTAGAATTCCAAAACAAAAACCATTCAAGAAAAAAATTACTCGATACGAATATCAATATAAAGAACGAAGTAAGAGAGATCCAAAAACCCTGAAGTACCCTGTACGTTTTAGGTTCACTAAAAAGATTGATTAGTACAGGGTATACCCCTAAAATGTATCTTGCCAATACGAGAATTACCATATGACTAGCCCCAATAATAATGATAATATCGCCTCGTAGATTTTGCTGGAGATGCTGAGATAGAAGAAGACTGAACCAGGATCGCGTTCGATGCTCAATGAGATTTCCATAGCTATTTCATGATGAACATCAGATCACACAAAGTTATGCTCGAAGCTTCTCGTATAATATGTACCGATACAAATTATTTGTCTGTGTGACATATGATCGTTTTTCGATTACACAGAAACAAGACAACATGCACAAAGTCTTCTTAGCTTTTTGGTATGAAAGTTAAATAAAATCCTATTTTACCTAACTGGCTCCATTTTGATAAACCTAATAGTTTCTGAAAAAACAGTAAAAATCATCTGGGGGCATGGCTTACCCTCATCAGCTTCTCTGGTTCACCACTTTTGAGTAGTAACTTTTAAGGGGTTATTTAACATATCACAAAGAAGGCCTATCAAAAATCCAAGGATATACCTCAATTCCCCTCTATTTTTACTAATTTGACTGAATTGTTACCGTGGCATTAAAATATACATATCTTAGAAACTGTTCATTTGTGATAGAAACATAACAGTAAAATGTTCAGGAGGTCAAAAGATTTGGCTATAACATTTATTTTTTCAAAACACATATACATGACGTGTCTTCGAAACTTTTAATTGTATTCTTGTAAACAAAAATAATCCTGTTAAAATAAATGATTTAAAAACAAATTATTAAAAAACAATTCTTTGCATAAACCTTATGTATTTTAGAACAAAAGAGGCTCAATGCTATTTTCTCACGTTAATAATAATTTTCAGAGTTACATCGTTTTACGGAAAACGTTAACTTTACTGTGTTTAAGGTTATTTATGGAATTTACGAACAAATCAACAATAATAAAGATCACTTATGTGCTTAGCATCCCGAAATCATTACGTCAGTCGTAATTTTATCTCTGATACATTCGGCAACGTTGCTGGGTTCGGTAGGGTAGGTAGGCTTGCTTAAAATTATACAAATGGGTCTGTAAACACTGTAATATGTATCGGGTTCAAGAACGACTGTGAAATATCACCAATATTTTTTTTCATATATTTTTACCCCTCGAGGATCTTAAATATTGCTTATCAGAAATAGATCAATATTATGTAAAATATACACATTTTAAAAATCAAAAAATGCGGGTCTACTAACGACCCTACCATATAGCGGGTCCGACAACGTCGATTAAACCAATATATATATATATATATATATATATATATATATATATATATATATATATATATATATATATATATATATATATACATATGTCTAACGTAGATAAAATTAAAAAGATTAAAGTTTTGCGCGATTTAGAATTATCTAAACTTACCGAAATTTTAAATTGTGCTCAGGAAGCAAAAGTTGATGCGGCAAAAAGAAATTTGTTTAGGATTAGGTGTGAAGATCTTGACGAAGTTAAAGAAGAATATTTTAAACGCCACTCTGCATTAATTAATGAAATATTTTCAGACAATGACAAAGTTCAATCGTGCATTCAAGATGTCCATACTTTTCAATCTAATTTAGCTCAAATTAAGGAAATTTTTAATGATTTGTTTCCTACACAACAAGGTACCACGATGCCTTCTCGTAGAAGTACCATTAATGCTAATCCATCAGGTTCACTAGCAGATCATGCTAATTTGCCAAGAATTAATTTAATCAAGTTTAATGGAGATATTAAAAATTTTCCTGCATTTTATGATTTGTTTCAGAATTTAGTTCATAATAATTCCAATCTTTCTTCTATAGAGAAATTTAGTTATTTGATAGCTAATTTAGAAGGACCTCCCTTAAGTTTGGTAAGATGTTTACCTATGTCAGGGGCAAATTATCAAATCGCATATGACAACTTGATCAAAAGATATAAAAATACTCGCTTATTGGCTCAAGCCTATTGGAACTCAATTGAAAACGCACCTAATGTTAACTCAGATGATCCAAACGCTTTAAGAAATTTATTGGATATATTTTCAAAAAATATTGAAGCTCTTAAAACTTTAAATCTAAATCCTGACTCTTGGGATTTTGTACTTTAGCATATGCTCTTACAACGTGTCGACACCTCTATTCTTACACGCTTCGAAGTTGCACACGGTAAACCTGGTGAAATACCCAATTTTAAACAAGTTTTTGAATTTCTAGAAAACCATTGTAATGCCCTTTTTACGGTAAACGCTACTCCTATGAAACACAAAATGGTAAAATCGAAGTCAGAAATTTCTAAAAATCTTTCGACTTATAAAGGTCGTCCTTTAAATCACTCATCTTCGTTTTTTAGCACAAATAAAAGTCCTCCACGCAATCCTCAATTAAAATGTGCCGGTTGTAATCGGGATCATACTTTGTCGAAATGTCCAGACTATGTTACTAAAACTCCTCAAGAAAGGTTTGACTTTTTAAAGAACAAACGTTGGTGTCTAAATTGTTTATCCAATATTCATCGAACATCTCAATGCCGATCTAATGGAACGTGCCGAACTTGTCAAAAAAGGCATCATAGTTCGCTACATTTTGATTCTCACGCTGTAACCATAATCCCTGGGAACACTACCCAACCCGCAAGCACCGCGCCTTCTATGCACCTTCATATAACTGATACCCTGCAAAGTTCGAATGGACATTGTAATTTTTCCGCTAATATGCAATCATCGCTTGTTTTATTATCGACTGTCCTTTTTGAAATTCAAGATGTTCGCGGTTATTTTCAGACCGTCAGAGCTGTTCTTGATACTGGATCGCAAATAAGTTTTATTAATCAAAAATGCGCAAATAAATTAGGTCTTCTTCGCACTCATATGATTTCTAATGTCCAAGGAATTGGAGAAACTAATCTCAAAACGCAATTAGGTTCCATAACATTAAATATTCGCCCTATAGGGAAATCTAGCCCTCATTTAACTACAAACGCTATAATTCTGCCGCAAATATGTTCTCCGCTTCCAAGTACCGAATTATCAATTAGTGATTGGAATTCGATAAAAAATTTAAAACTTGCAGATCCTTATTTTAATAAACCAGGAACTATTGATGTTCTTATTGGCGCTGACTTGTTTCCGAATATCATTCGCGATGGCCGAATTATTGGTAGTAACGCTGAACCTATCGCTTTAAATACCATTTTTGGATATATCCTTATGGGAAGAATCAATGAAACCGGTTCGCAAGAAACATTTCAATCTTTTCTATGTCAAATTTCGAATAAAACGCTTAATGATTTCCTCTGTAAGTTTTGGGAGTTAGAAAATGTCCCTGAATCAAACAATATCCTGTCTCCGGGGGATGAACTCTGTGAAAAGTTATTCAAGGAAACTGTTTCAAGAAATTCTGAAGGTCGATACATAGTTACTTTACCCTTTCGCGAAACTGAACCTAGATTTCTAAATAGTCGTGATTTAGCTTTAAAACGCTTTTTAGCCTTAGAACGTCGTTTAAAGAAATCTCCTGATCTATATGATAAATACTCGAACTTTTTGCAAGAATATCTTGACCTTGGTCACATGGAACTATTGACAAATCCAGAGGTAACTGATAAATCTTTTTATATACCCCCTTATTGTATAGAAAAGCCTGAAAATTTAACCACTAAACTAAGGGTAGTTTTTAATGGTAGTGCTTCTATTGGTAATAATCGTTCGTTAAATGATTCACTTTACGCTGGTCCAAAGTTGCAAAAGGATATTTGTAGTATTTTACTCAAATTTAGGTTACATGAAGTAGTACTAACTGCTGACATTTCTAAGATGTACCGCCAAATTCTAATCGCTCCTCAGCACCAGGATTATCAAAGAATCCTATGGCGCTTTAATGATTCTGACTCTATAGCTGAATATCGCCTTAAAACTGTAACGTATGGCACTACACCCGCTCCCTACCTCGCATTAAGGGTACTTCAACAACTTGCTGAAGATGAACAACATCATTTTCCGCGAGCCTCCCAGGTTCTACTGACAGACACCTTTGTTGATGATTTTGTAACTGGATGCAGTTCTATTGAAGAGGCTCTTTCGCTCCAACAGGAATTAATCCTGCTACTTTGATCTGGTGGTTTTGAGCTTCACAAGTGGTCCAGTAACAATAAACAAGTTTTGGAACACTTGCCGCAGTCGCTTATCAATCCAACTGCCCTCTCTTTAAATACTGATGAAACCACAACGATTTTAGGTCTACGTTGGCAACCCTCATGTGATTATTTTTCTTATAATGTTGAACCCTTAGTTACCGCATGTACTATCTTATCTGAATTGGCCCGTGTATTTGATCCATTAGGTTTTTTATCGCCGATAACAATTTTTACCAAATGTCTTATTCAGACCTTTTGGGCCTTATGCCTTGATTGGGATTCTGAAGCGCCTGTAGAGGTCTCTCGCCTCTGGGAACGTTATAGAGCTGAATTACCGCTACTTAAAAATTTCAAATTACCTAGACATATTACTATTTTCTCGGGAAACGCAATTTATGAAATTCATGGTTTTTCCGATGCTAGTTCTAAAGCATACGCTGCCGTTGTTTATCTACGAGTAACCTATGACAAGGAAAATTATATATATTTCTTATGTTCTAAAACTAGAGTTGCGCCACTCAAATTTGTAAGTATAGCGAGGCTTGAATTGGCAGCCGCTTCACTATTGTCAGATTTAATCCACTTTGTGAAAACTAGTTTGTCTAAACATCTGTCACTAAATCAAATTTTCGCGTGGTCCGATTCATACGTTGCTTTATCGTGGATCAAAGAGCATCCTTCTCGTTGGAAGACGTATGTAGCTAACCGAGTTAATCATATTCAAGAGAAGGTACCACCTTAAAATTGGTTTTATATTTCCACCTCTATGAATCCAGCAGATGTTGCGTCAAGAGGACTGTATCCGTCCAAACTTTTCAAACATTCTCTTTTTTATAACGCTCCTGATTTCTTGAAACTTTCAAGAAATTTATGGCCTATAAATTCCAATTTTATGGAGAGTTCTGAAACATTATTGGAAGAGAAAAGGATTAATCTGACCCTTCTGACGACTAAAAATGAATCTGATCATTTTTTAACGAGCCTTTTAAATACAACGTCTACTTTTTCCAAGTTGATCCGTATTCTCGCATATGTTTTTCGATTTATCCACAACTGTCGAAGTACATTAACTCACACTAACAAAAATAGTGATTTCGTCTCTTATAAAGAATTGCATAACGCTGTGTTGGTTCTTGTTAAACATGAACAATCAATCTATTTTTCTGAGGAAATTCGCGCAATTAAACACAACCAGAAATTATCTAAACCTTTACAAAGACTAAATTTATTTTTAGACCCCCAGGCAATTCTCCGAGTTGGCGGTAGACTGTACTATGCAACTTTATCGTATGACAAAAAGTATCCGATTTGTTTACCACGCTCAAGCCGTCTGACATTTCTCATAATTGAAGATTTACATATCAAATCTTTACACGCAGGAGTTCAAACTGTACGCTTTCTTTTAAATCAAAATTATTGGGTTATTTCCGCATCCAGGGTGCTTCGCCATGTCTTATCAAAATGTGTTAGATGTTTCAAAGTTAAACCCAAATCGATTCAACCCATTATGGGTAATCTCCCTTTCCCGCGTGTGTCCCAATTACGAAGTTTTCTACACAGTGGCGTAGATCTGGGTGGACCACTTACCATCACGATGAGTAAATGTCGTGGCGCTAAAACGACAAAAGCCTACATTTGTTTATTCATATGTCTGTCAACAAAGGCTATCCATCTTGAATTGGTTAGTGATTTGACTACTGACGCTTTTATCGCCGCATTGCGGAGATTCGTCTCTCGCAGGAATTATGTAACAGACTTATATTCAGATAATGCAACTAATTTCTTTGCTGGTAATAAGCAACTTTTTGAGCTAGATTCTACTCGTCCTATAAAATGGCATTTTATTCCGCCTAGCAGTCCAAATTTTGGGGGATTGTGGGAAACCGGGATAAAATCAGTGAAGTTGCATTTGGTTCGCATCATTGGTTCACAAATTTTAACGTACGAAGAGCTATATACTATATTATGTCAAGTAGAAGCAATCTTGAATTCGCGTCCTCTCACCCCATTGAGTTCAGATCCTAATGATTTGTCGGTGTTAACACCTGGTCATTTTTTGACCATGGAACCCTTGAGTGCCGTTCCTGACGCTAATTTAACAGATTTAAAAATTAATACATTAAACAGTTGGCAATTGCTACAGAGAATTCATCAAGATTTCTGGAAGCGTTGGCATAGGGAATATCTCCATACTCTCCAGCAAAGGAGTAAGTGGCTGGAACCCACTTCTACTCCGGAGATCGGAACCCTCGTATTGATTAAGAATGACGTGTTGCCTCCACTCCGTTGGCAACTTGGTAGAATAGTTTCCTTATATCCTGGGAATGATGGTGTTTCCAGAGTCGCGTCTGTCAAAACAAAGGATAGTATTATTAAGCGGCCAATTTCTAAATTATGTCCTTTGCCTATTTATTCTCTAGAAAATGCATAGCATTTTCGGCCGGCAGAATGGTCGGTTTTCGTTAAAAACCTTAAAGTTTTACTTTATTTATTTTTATCTTTATTTAATTTATTTGATGGTGTTGTGTTTTATTATTTGAAACCTTGTTATTGTGACTTATATTAATGAATAATGTTTATTTTCGTTGATCATACTTCTTGCCATTTGTGAGCAAATTTATGTATTGGTATTCATTTATGAACTTTACTCACTTTTTCACCTGTTATAATGAGGTCTTTTTAGTCTAATATATAGAGGGTGACTTGTAAACATTCAATCGGTACTATGTTTGAATTTACAAGTGCGCTTTGAAAACAAAAATAAATAGCATTGACGCGTTTAAAATAAGTGTTAGAAAATAATGTCTGTCAAGTATTAATTTTACTTTTTGCTACGCATTGTTTCTTTTTTAATATATTATGGACATACTTGTGGTGTCTTACCGTTGCTGAATGGTGACTTGAAGCATAACAGAAGAATTTTCCTATTATTACATACAGGGGCCCCTTGAGAAATAGTGACACAGGATTGGTGTATATAATTGAACAATTCAGAGGTAAGTTACTCTCTATATCACTATTATAAATTCATTTAGATTGCCTCATTCGAATTTAATTTGTATCAAAACTTAACTTTTAATTGTCACCATAAATAATGACACATTGAATTTAAAAACAGTCCACTAGCCAAACATTGTAAAAAATTGAGTATCATAAGGGACCAAATACCATGTCTGGCCACGCACTGTTGAAAAAGATTATTTTCTTTTTATAGGTTATTCTCATTATTTAATAGTACTTAGCATGCTATTATGTTATAAAAGTTTAAACTCAGCAGAATGTTATTCAGTATGAGACTAATAAATAATAAAAAGCTTTTAAAAGAGATATTCTGGAGCCTTCGGTCGCACACTGGGGACCTCTCATATAAGTAAGTGCTCAAAATACGGTTTCTAATTTGTAGCCATTTGAAAAAAACATAATACAGGCATGTAGACAAGTATTTGACACATTCTTATGCTAAATATTGAATCTGTGACAGTTGTCATCGTGAAGATATGAAGGTGACAAGTTGTTCTATTTACTCGGTTTTTCGCAGTTTTATTTTCTCTCTTGAAAATACTCGAGGTTTCTATGTGTTATTTCTTAAATTCTGTGACGGATTGCTATAAATAACACTATATCTCGTTTAGAGCAATGTATGTTGATAACAGTATCACTTTGAACAAACTGTTTTAAACAATTATTTTTATTTTAAAGACCAAAATCTAAATCTTTTATTACAGATAACTTTGAATAAAAATTTTTTTAATTACCGCAAAAAGGTAATCTCATTTAAAGTTAACTGGAATGAAATAATAGACTCGAGTTAGTTTTTGGTCTTTAACACTAAAGTAATCGTTTACTTTTGTTCAGTTTGTTCAAAGTGATAATGTTATCTACATACATTGCTCTAAACGAGACAGTGTTATTTATAACAATCCGTTACATTTACAATTTAACAATTTATTACAATTTAAGAAATAACATATAGAAACCGCAAGTATTTTCAAGAGAGAAAATAAAACTGCGAAAAACCGAGTGTATAGAGTAACTTGTCACCTTCATATCTTCGCAATGACAACTGTCACCGATTCAATATTTAGCATAGGAATGTGTCAAATACTTGTCTACATGCCTGCATTATGTATTTTTCAAATGGCTACAAATTGGAAATCGTATTTTGAGCACTTACTTATATGAGAGGTCCCCAGTGTGCGTCGTTGAATATGATATCTGAGAATCTAATAGTAGATTTATACACGGTGATTCAGAACCTGATGATCGGACTTTGAGGATAAGCTTCTCTTGTCATTAGAAACCGTTAGAAACATAAATCCTTAGTAACATTTTTTTTAATTGATTCAGATTTTTCAGATATTAATTATTATAAAAAGCAGCTTATTTAATATAGGCTACTTTTAATCTAAAAAAAAGAAATGTCAAACACAAATTATTTTTCATCGGAAATCAAGAAATGTCAAACTAGCAACTACGTATATTAAATTTTTATTAGCTAGGATATTTGTATCTATCAGAACTCGTAATTGTTCTATTGATTTTATCGCATTTAAATGGCAAAACTTTCTATTTCATCAAATAATGCATTTTGTATTTTCATAAAGAGGTGAATTTTAATTTAAGAATTGAATTGGAGTAATTATGTCTTATTAATGAAGCTCATAAGTGACTCATAATTCTCAAGTACATAATTAAATTTGAATTTTGATTATAATTTGTATGATGGGGGGCGGGTTCCGATTTGGTGTCGATATAGCACACCCATTTAAAATATATAATTTCCGGTTCTAATATTGTAGCTCAACATTTTTACTCAAAAATTTTGGCTCAAAATCAGCTCATAATTATAATGTAGTTAAATCTGAATCTCGATTGAAATTGGCATGGTGGGAGTGTTGAGTAGACGTCAAGATAGCACCACATTTTGAAAATCTAATTTCTGGCTATAATATTCGAGCTCGAAATTTCTACTCTTGGCTCAAAATTAGCTTATAATTAGCTCATAATCCTCATGTAGTAACATTTGAATTTCGATTGAAATTGGCATGGTGGGGGTGCTGAGTTGACGTCAAGTTAGCACCCTCACTTCAAATATATTATTTACGGCTATACTATGGGAGCTCAAAATTTTTACTTTTGGCTCGAAATTACCTCATAATTTACAGCTAAAATCTTTTTGATTTTGTGTAAGTGGGGGTGCTAACTTTACAGACATCAAGCGATCCGAAACACAAGTATAGATACAAGAGCTTTGATAGTCAACAACTCACATCAGATCACAACGTATGCAGATGATATAGTGCTAATAAGACAAGAGAAGAATTAAAAACAATAACGAAAGAGCTTGTAAGGAAAGCAAGGAAATGGGGGTTTAAAAATAAACTAAGAAAAATCTAAGTTTATGGAGATAGGACAAAAGTGAGGAAATAGACAGGGTAATTTAGAAATTAAGTTAGAAAACACGAAGTACTGCTTTGAAAATGTAGAGAGATTTATATACCTAGGTGTATAAATAGCTAATGACGGCAACAACGAGGAGGAGATCGAAAAGAGAACAGTGTTAAGTGCACATGCTACAGGAATGTACTAATCAATTCTACGAAGTAAAAAGATGTTTTTACCCCTGGTCTAAGATTATGTGTGTACGAGACAATTGTAACACCAATAATTACCTATGGAAGTGACGTGTGGGTGTTACACAAAAGTGACATAAATAAGTTGCTAGTGTGGGAAAGAGTAGTGCTAGTTCTAAAAATAAATGATCAGTGAAGAAAGAGAAGCAATAAAGATCTTAGTGAATTCTACAAAAACCCGGACAAAGTAATAGAAATAGAAAAAAAGAGAATGAGGTGGATAGCGCACATATGCTATTGACACATCGATAGTGGCGCCTCTGTTGGCAATACTTCGCAATATATTATATACAAAATATCATTAATGTCAATGCAGCAGCTTTGGAAAATGAATAATTTCAACAAAAAAAAAAAAGGTTTTACACGCGGATGTTATGTTGTGAGGTGTAAGCGAAAATAAAAGTGTTCATTTCTATTCGTTTTTTCTTATTTTCGTTTTCTAGAAAAAAGATTACTCGATACCAAGATCTTATAAATAAAGGAAATTAGGGTTTCAAAAAAGGTGAAATTCCTTGTACGTGTTGGGTTGGATAAAAAAATGACCAGTACACTGTACTCTCCTAAGAATTAAGTTGCCAATACGAGACTTTCATTCAACTGGCACCAAGAATAACAATAATATCGGCTGATGGATTTTGGCGAAGAGATGCTAAGGTAAAAGATGACTGGAACTCAATCGCCTCTGGCTCGCAACGATTTTTTCCGAGAAAGAAGTCAAAAACCATTAGGGCGCGTGGTTTACCCTCATTATTTCTTCGGGCTCACCACCTACAAGCGGTGGCGTAGGGGGTTATTTAACAGCTCACAAGAAAGGCCCATGCAAAAATCCAAGAACTTTCCGCTATTTTTTCTAATTTGACTGAGCTATGTGTAATATTTTTCAATATTTATGTGACAATTAAAACCAATATTTCCACAATATTTCTATATTTATGCAATGTTAAAAAAATGCAATATTACATGCTCATTTTTAATTTATCAAAACATTACAAAATATCTCATTAACATACCTCAACAATGGGTGTGTAGAAGTTTTCTTTTTTCACAGTGCCACTTATTTTACTATTGTTACTCTCTCTTGATCTCCTCTTTCACATGCCCTATAAGATGGCTGTTCAAGGCCCCCTTAAGTCATTCAGGTCTATTTGGGTTATTTATTATTTTATTTAGCAGGTTATTAATAGTCAGGAAGGGCCGGCGGTGGACGAGTGGTGTCAGTGCATCATTCGTGTTCCAAGGATCGTGGATTCGAATCTCACTTGGGGCGGGGGGATTTTTCTAATTGAAAAATTCCGCCACCTCAACTATGGATGTGTGTATTCGTGTTGCATGTTAGATGGGGGACAGATGACCTTAGATGTTGGTTCCCCCATAGTGTAGGCGTGAAATAAATAAAAATAGTCAGGAATAAAAGAAATTAGTTTGTTGAAAAAAAACGGTTCGTTTAAAATACATATCGTTACGAGAAAAACACTTGTAAACCTGTTGCCATGTGGGGTGATTAGTGGGTGACGTAGTTACTACCGGTCAGCAATGCATTAGACAGAGCATTGACACTCTGACGCCCCGGTTGTATTGGTAGAAACAACATTATTGAAGATTCTTTAAATGCTCGTATCTCTCTTATTTTCATAATGAAAAGTGCGGTTTTTAATGCGAATTTATTGGTGCGTCCCAATTGTTTAGACAGTCTCGATAGATTAATAGTTTGCATGATTACTTCCTAACACAAGGGTCGTAGGTTCAATCTCCCGATAGTCCTTCATAGCTATGAAGAACTCCATTAATAGAGCAGACGAGAAAACACAATTGTTTTTTCTCGTCTGCTCTATTAATGGATGTTGTCGAAGACATATCTTATAAGAATTGACGGTTATTACAAACTTATGCGGGGAGAGCACCCCACAAAACAAATTGATGACTAACTACATCATATTCTAATTAGCTGTTTCACGACTTCAGG
Source organism: Agrypnus murinus (assembly GCA_929113105.1). Classification (NCBI taxonomy): domain Eukaryota; kingdom Metazoa; phylum Arthropoda; class Insecta; order Coleoptera; family Elateridae; genus Agrypnus; species Agrypnus murinus. The sequence goes on along the minus strand of CAKMYN010000004.1, from coordinate 15,177 downwards.
GGGGCTTTAACCAACATTTAACCCTTCGATAAACCTTTTTTTTGGCAAATACTTATATTTGCAGCTTGAAAACCGCATGCAATTATCACAGACATTTCACGACAAACCGTTTAATTCCTGTCCCGTATCTAAATTCTTTAATTAGGTATACTACTGGCAATACAATTATGCTCATGCTTTTTGCTGAATAATAGCAAATAGTCACAATTTTTATGTTCCGTTAATTTTATTTGCATTATACCAAACGTAAAATTTGAATATGTCTATGATTTATTTATGCCGCCATCCGGTAGATGGCGCGTGCGTCACGCAAATGAGATGTGTCAATAGCCTATAGTATGAATTAAAGAATAAAGGAATATCAAATGAATATTAGACTTAAAAACTATGGGAAAAAAGAATGTGGAAGACCAAAAAAGAAATGGATAGAATGCCTGGAAGAAGATATGGACAGAATGGAAGTAAATAACTGGAGAGAAGTAGCCCTAAATAGGAAGAAATTAGTAAATGATGCCAAGGGTCTCGATGGCCTATAGTGCAATTATATAATAAAAAGTGTTAAATGTAATTTTGTTAAACCTTAAAAGTGGTTTTGGAGAAATCGACTATAAAAGTAGGAGTTCTCGTAAAAAACAATGTAAACAATTTTTTTAACTTAAGTATCAAAGTAACCATTCACAGTTTTGTCACAAGATAGCGAGTAATGTTCTGCAACAAATAGCAAAAATTATATTTCACCCCTTTTTTTACTAAAACCCCCTCTACCGCCTCCCACATGGTTATTTTTTTGTTGACGAAAATTAAGAGCTACTTAACTTATGGATAGACTACAACATGAGTTAGTTTGGTAATTGTTACAAAGTATGCCCAATGAAAATAAAAACTTAGTTACTTTCTGGCTAAATAAAACTCTACTATTAGAAGAAAAAATATATACTTACATAGGTACAACATCTAATAATATGTTTATCACAAAATGTACATTTACACATTTTTTACAATCTTCTTCTGACGGTTCACCATCAGCCCATTCAGGATCTTCAGCCCCTGAAAAAATTTTATTTATAAATTTCTAATGGAAAAATTTCACAATATTATTTCATACCTGGTAAAAAGTTTGATACTAAACTGTCAATAGCAAATTTTGCATGGTAATTATGCGCTGATAATAAATTAACTAAAAACGATTGATATTCTGCTACAACAGCTTCACTATAATTAACCCACTTTATTAACAAAACAGCTTCAACAAATAATCTCAAATCTTGATTTAAAAGTGATATACACTGGGATGCTTCTGCAATCAATGAACTAATATCTTCATCTAAAAGTTCTGAATCACGAATAAGACACACTAAATTCTCATAATCTCTAGATTCTTGTTTCGATGCAAATTTCTGAAGAATATGTCGTATTTTCTTTGAATGTGGTAAAACAAACCGCACTTTCGTTGGTGTCCTTTCCCCATTTAATTTGCTTTTTATACTGGAAGTCTTTCTTAATATCGAACCATTACTGGTTCGAGTACGACTTGATATAACAGACATCTTCTATAGTTAATATCTGGAAATATTAATTGTAACTATCAATTAATAGTTGTAAACTTATATAGGGAGTGATTTTACACTTTAGCCCCTTCACAATAAATTCGTCTATCTATGTTCAAATTAATAGAATACTTTTCCCAAAGCACGTGTAAAACTATCACTTCTACATCTGACATATTTATAAATTACAAGAAGTGTGGTTATATTGCACAACATGGGAAGAAAAGATAATAATAAAATAAAAATAAAACTTGTGGTGCGTTCAGTAACGCTTTGGCTCTTCAAATTTTCATCAGTCATCACCAGATAGCGGACTTTTCAGTAGAGTCGGCCAAAATAAGCTGCAAATTCAATAAAAATATTTTTCTAATTTGCGTTTGTAATACGTTTATTAACGTCTATCAGTAGGAGTCGTTTATGGCTATCTACTATAAAAGTACACTGTACTTTAATGAATTATAGGGTTATTTAGTTTTTAAGGGTTGGATGGGTAATGCGTGGAATGTGACAACTTCAAACTGGAATATATATATATATATATATATATATATATATATATATATATATATATATATATATATATATATATATATATATATATATATATATATATATATATATATTACGGCCAGTGTATAAAGTGAGGTCCGTATGAACAAAGTTCACGTTTCAAGTGAGGTCCACAAACAAAGTGAGGACAAATATACGGACCTCACTTTGAAATTCGATAATATTTCGTGTAGAGCTTTTCGAAGGTATAAGTTGGCGATACTGAAAAAATGGGCTGGACCTCAGATGTTGCCAAAACGGCTACAATTATACAGAATAGTTCAAGGAGTTGACGCCTGGAGTCGCTGCGCCAGATGTATATTTTTCAGACGTATAATTTCTTGTGTGAAGCTTGTATGAATGATGCGCAAAGTGAGATCCGAACAAGTGGCAACGATGGAAATGAAAGTTATACAATATTGATTTTAATTCTATTACAGAAGAGAACGGAAATACCCTAAATAGCCGATTTTATTTCTTACGAGCGGAAATCGGTTTAGAAAAGTTGTGTTATTGTGCTGTTACAAAATTTCGATAGGGAAATTTTTAGATTTAATTTCATCGACGTCTGATTATTTGTAATTAGGCAATAAAACTAAAATACATTGTAAAAGAGATTAATAAATCTTCGAGGACTTGCAGCCTTTTTATTTTTTTGTATTAATTAAGAATAAAATAATTTTTTTTCGAATGACATTTCGCCTAATCAAGATTAGGCTTTTTCTAGTCTTTAATAGTATATTAAGGGCTTAATTGAGTGTCTTACAGCCCGTGCAGTCGGTTAGCGCCTGAAGCGAAAACCGAAGGCGCTAAGACGATAAAGGGCTCTAAAACACTAATTAAGCCCGAAATGCGTACTTTAAATGTGCGGTCTAAGATTAAATTAAGTTTAATTTAAAATAAAAATAATTTAAAAAGTCCTAAACTTCAAGTAGGTAGGTGCTATGGTCTATAATTATTCTTATTACTATGGAGACGTCGTAAACAAGAGTAGTAAAAGGAGGTGCTCTAATTTAGCGATTTACGCTCTAGAAACAGTCCGCAAAATAGGTCATAATCATGTCATAATCACCCGAGCGGACATAATGTATATTATATATTCAGGGACTAAAATGCATTTTTTAAATTATTAATTAACACTTAAAAAACACTTTTAGTCCAGTGGTATATACGCTATTTTTGCACGTCTAAAGGACTTAATCGCAAAAATTCAAAATTTCGTTACATGTCATTCGGACAATTGCCAAAATCACATAGTTTCAGGATAATAAATCCTAACATGTACCGCGATTACTTTTTTTTGTTGTTTACTTGTTGTTGTTGTCAAGGAAACACTTTACTCCCTCAGGGAATTCCACCCCAAGTAGGGATTTTTAACGTGCCAAACATCGCATTGACACGGGACCTACAGTTTTACTTCCTATCCGAGAAGAAGGCATGTTTTTAATTTTTCTCCGCTATTAAACATTACCAGCTCAGCCGAGCATCGAACCTGCGGGGCCTGGCCACAACGGCCAACGACCACAACGGCCAATCGCTATTTTGGCCGTTGTGGTCATAACCACAACGGTCTCCGTGACCATAACGGCCAACAGCCACAACGGCCAATTTGACCATATCGCCCAACTCGAAACTTGACCATCACGGCCACCATGACCACAACGGCCAACTAGAAGCTCCACCCCATCCGCCGTTTTGACCACAACGTCCACCGACGCTTATGTATTGGCGTCGCTGGTGACGATGACCACAACGGCCAAAATGACCACAACGGCCAACTAGAGTGAGTGACCACAACGGCCAAAATGACCACAACGGCCAACTATGGAGCGTGACCACAACAGCCAAAATGACCATAACGGCCAACTGTGGCGAGTGACCACAACGGCCAACTAGGGTGAGTGACCACAACGGCCAACTATGGAGTGTGACCACAACAGCCAAAATGACCATAACTGCCAACTATGGCGAGCGACCACAACGGCCAACTTTTTTCATACTGTTATTTTGGTTTAGTTAAAGCTCATTTCTCTCTTTTAACTTAGCCTGTATTTCAATAAGGTACGTCCAGAATTTAACAGCGAGGTCTGATGTCAAAGTAGCGCCGATTTAACGTGACTTACCTATTAGCCCAGTAACCTAGTACATTTTACCTTGCATGAAATGGGGTAGTAGATTTCTTTTTTTATATTGTATGTGATAGTACCGAGATGCCAAATCCAATTTTTCGACCTCCGCGACCTTCCGGATCACCGCCAAAAAGAGGTAAAACCGCCGAAATTTTGCACTTTTTTTAGATTTGGCCAATTTTGACCATGAAGGAACAATTTTCCGAAAAAGACAATTCTATTCATTTTGAAAGCACATTAAATTTGCTACAATTTAAGACTAAAATGGTTCCTTAAGGTCTAATAGTTTCCGAAATATCGCTCCTCAGAATTGGTCGAAATTTACACCCATGCTATTTTTCAAGTATTAACCTATAGAATTGAGTTCAAAGGTTCAAAATAAGAATAGAATAGAATTGAATAGAATAGAAAATCTTTAGTCTTATTCAAACAAAATCATTTTTTACAATGGAATCTTAAAAATAATCCCTCGTAAATGGCTCATGTTGTCGAGTGGGTATTACCAGAAATATGAAAAGGCGACAGGGAAAACGCCTTTCAATTTGGTTTAAACCTCTTGGAAGGTCCAGGTTCAAGATACTCTTCAGCCTCTGTGTCCATGTTCTCCTGTACTTCTTCAGCCTGGTCAATTTCCTTATCTGGAGGGCTGTTAGGATATACAAGCAGTCCATCTAGCTCATCGTCATGTAGTAGGTCATCGAGCTTGGCAGTATCCATGTCAACGATGATATCTGACCGATTCTCGCAGGACTGTTCACTACATTGGCTACATACAATAGAGCACTTCAAGCCTGCTTTTCTGCAACAGCATGCATTGTCACATCCTTTCTTGCAGTTGCAGGAGATCATTTGCATGAGGTGGGAAGGGGCCGCATCCCTCGATATCATAAAGGCCGTGAGCTGTAAGAACCCACCCCCATTCGAGCGGATCGATTCACAGCTTCTTGAGTGGGAGGTAGTCTGGCAAGGTTAAAGTTCGTCTTGGTTGCAGCCTTTGTAAAGAGCTAATAGCTCAGATAATTGAGGCTTTTGGTTGAGTTGTTTTCACCCTACAGCGCAATGATAATTTGCTCTCCTGCTTCAGCTACTTCGTCAGGTGTTGCTTCTGAGTTGGAAAACTGCTGCTTTCTCCTTGAGGTCCGAATTCTTTTGAATTACTGATAACAACTTGTTTTATCCCTGACCAAAGAAGCATGACGTAGAATCACATCCACTAAAGGCATGGGTGAAGGGCTTGAGGTGACGGTAAGAAGATATCGAGGTGGTTGAATAGAGGACATCTGGTATTTTACCTCTTCCGCACTTCTGAAAGTAGATGTTACTGTGTTAGTAGGGACAGAGGATATGGTGAAAGCTCGTGTGTGAAGTTCTTCAGTTCTTAGTAGGTATTGGGTCAGTTGAGTCCATCCCCTCTCCTTTTTTTTGGCCACGCCTACTGCTCTCTGATTGGCTATCCCTACTCCTGTAGCTCCTCCCCTTGCTTCTGATTGGTCGACGCCATCTTGGACGACACGCCTACTATTTTGAATCGCCATTTTGAATCGCCATTTTGAATAGCCATTTTGAATCGCCATTTTGAATAGCCATTTTGAATCGCCATCTTGGATCGCCATTTTGAATAGCCATTTTGAATCGCCATTTTGAATAGCCATTTTGAAACGCCATTTTGGATCGCCATTTTGAATAGCCATTTTGAATCGCCATTTTGAATAGCCATTTTGAAATGTCATTTTGAATCTGTCAATTTTGAATGTCATTTACATATCCGCCATTTTGTATCTATCATTTTCAATTTGTCATCTTAGATTTCCCGCCCTTGGATTTGAATTTTTAGTACTACTACTGCCATCTATCGGTGACGTCATGTCAACGGTATAGTAGATTCCTCTCTCTCGCTCTCGCTTGGTTCAGGCCCTCTCTCTCGCTTGGCTCTGACCCTCTCTCTCGCTCTTGCTCTGGCCCTCTCGCTCTCGCTCTGACCCTCTCTCTCGCTTTTGCTCTGGCCCTCTCTCTCGCTCTCGCTTGGTTCAGGCCGTCTCTCTCGCTCTCGCTTGGCTCTGGCCCTCTCTCTCGCTCGGCTTTCGCTCTGGCTCTGGCTCTCTCTCTCTCTCTCTCTGCCTCTCTCTCTCTCTCTCTCTCTCTCTCTCTCTCTCTCTCTCTCTCTCTCTCTCTCTCTCTCTCTCTCTCTCTCTCTCTCTCTCTCTCTCTCTCTCTCTCTCTCACTCTCTCTCTCACTCTCTCTCTCTCTCTCTCTCTCTCTCTCTCTCTCTCTCTCTCGCTCTCGCTTGTCATTTCCAACTTGTCATCATTTCCCGCCCTTGGATTTGAATTTTTAGTACTGCTACTGCCATCTATCGGTAACGTCCTGTGATCGGTATAGTAGATTTTTATACACCTGTAGATAGGCAACCTGCTACACTTTTTTATAAAAATTAATGGATCCAACGAGTTTCGAACCAGGGTTCGTAAAGTACGTCTGTTTACAAGTCCATAGCTTAACCCCGAGACCACGGAGCTTGTCTTTTAAATTACTGCATACGAGTTATTTATAAAAATGTTTTCACGTATATTTGATTAAATCCAATTTATTTAAAAATAATTCCCGGAAAATATTTATAAATATTGTACATTAATAATATTAAATCTTTAGGATTCAAAAATTATAAGCCAATTATGATTATTATCATGAGCCATTGAGATGAGACAATTATTAACCTTATATGAGCCAATCGTGAAGAAACTCAAGAAATTTTTCTTGATACATCTTAAATATAACAATTTGAAAACTATATACAGATATTATTACTACATGAGGCCCGTAACATCAGTCGATCCGCGGCTTTTTATATCAGAATTAGATATAGTTATATTTACTATCTATTCTTTTAAACAGCTGTTATACTTTCCATGATTACTTTATAGTCGGGTATGTAGTACCATTATTATCCTACATTAACTTATATGAAAAATGAGATCGGTAAGGTAAAAACATGACGTCTTGATTGTAAAATTTATTTTCTGTAACGATGATTTCACCATTGCTAATGAATTTCCAATTAGCGGGTGTAGAAAGTTAAAATTCAAACATGAAAGACTATTGGTTTAATCGAAATATTTTAAAAGTTGCCGACGGCTAATTATTATTTAATAACAACCGTAAATTCTGAGTAAATCTGTTTGGATATTTCCTGAAGCCTAAATCAATTTTGTTTGTATTAAAATCTAGAAATTTCAGAAAAACGGTTTTAAAATAAATTGTATATAGTTATACATTGTGAAATAAAAAATGCAAGAATAAAATACATACACGGATTAAACTAAACTATATATATTAAGAAATATTAATTACGGCTTTTATAGCATCTTACAGGAAAAAGATTACAGTCAATCAAGATCACAACACATATCATTAACTAGATATCAAAAATAAATATATTATATATTGAAGGTAAAGACATGAGGATATCGATCGTTTGACTAATGTCTATTTATTAAAACAAATAAGTTATGAAATGAAGCAGGGAGTCTATTCAATGAACATTGCCTAATACTTTTATGATTTTTCTAGCCTATAGATCAGCAGTTAGAAACACGGGCCTGCTAAATGCCTGCAATTCACCTACCCTATCAATATGTTGTACAATTTTAGATATGTAATGTATACGTTTTGTTTCTTACTTAAGTCTATTTTGTTTGTATGTTTGTAATATTTAGACATTTACGAAAATTAAATCAAGCTGAACAGCAGATTACTATTTTAAATTTAATAGATCATACGAATTATCTTACCCTGTTCTGAATGACTGCTTTGTATAAATTGTGCCTTGTTTGTAAATGCTCTCTGAACTAAAATATTCATATATGAGAGAAATGTTATATAAGTCAATACAGGCCCTATAACTATCATTTATTGAGCTATACAAAGAGATTTATATCTACGCTAAACTAAAGATTAATAGAAGTATTGCATTCCTGATATCATAAGATAACGATAAAACACATAATTATTCTTAGACTAAGGTCTAATTTAGGTAGTCAAAATGTAGGTAATCGAATTGTAGGTACATATCATGATGTGATATCATACAATTATATTCTAGTAAGAATTGTAATAAAGTCACTGCTATAAATAACAACATTCTTTATCACGATCATCTATCATTATCATAATCATCTAATGTCATGCAGAGTCAGCAGCTAGCTCCTAAGTTCGTATATGCGAGAATCGGTATTATATAACACACACATCAGTCTACATTCATTGCTCTAATATTGATAGGAACTTTCTAGAATCTATAAAGTTGTACTACATATATTCAACTAATTTGAATATACGATAACTGATACTCATTATACTTCTATGCACACAATCGAGGTATCAGTACACTCCAACCGCGTGATCAAGATTGTAGTATTCAAATCAAGCTTCCTAGCCCCTATACAAGTATTCTAGAACATAGAGTATTCATCACTAAACGTATTCTTCATATATGAAATCATAAAATTCGAGTCTAACTACTGACGAGGTGAAAGAATAAGTGCAATCGGTTTATGCCCATACCAGGGTCCCTATGATTATTATAAATGTCTTAACAGAATAAAAAGGGTGAAATGAATATAACTTATAGGATTTAATCAAACTAGAAGAATATCGATATATCCTACGTTGAGAAAATAATTATACTATGTAAGCATCGATACGCTACATATGATTGCGAGCCTGAGTATAAGCATAAACCCTATACTACAGATTTTTATCCTTTTTCATTATATCTACTACAGACGAGGTGAAGAATAGGTACATTTAACATGCGTATGCTACAATTATCTAATTTCTAGTTTTCTAGACGTAATGTAATTTTTAACAGATTTTAACCCTTTTCGTTATATCTACTACCCCTGTAAGCGATTTCTACATATACGTTCTTATTGTTTATACACCATATAGATATTCGTAGCATCTAAAGTAAACTCTTATTTAAACGTTATTTTACAATATATCATACATTTCAGCAACTCCGAAATATGAAGATATGTAATAATTTACTATATACTTTTGTAGGATATTAACTCGTATAATTAATACTAATTTGTAATTATTTTCGATACCTTCGAAATATAAGTCTATAACATATCTACCCAAAAGATTCACCGACAAACTTACTGAAGATAAAGTGGTCGATATCAACCAAAAGATAGCGAATACAACTCTGTCTCTAGGATTGGTCTACCTAGGTAAAGTAAAGACAAAGATATCAACTGTATGCTGACTGTATGTTCATCGAGACGAATAAGGTGTGAAATGTAACAGGTAGTCTATTCAATTTGCATACTAATATATGAAAATAATATAATGTATATCGCCTGATAAATAAAATTAAAATTATTCTTATTCTTTTACAATGAAATGTGTTTTGAAAAAACACGATGAAACGTTATGTATATTAATGCAGGAGTTCTGTTAACGCATTCGTTATTTAGAGATTCACTTATAAGTACACTATCTATTTAGCTGATTCAATAAAAATTTCATTATTTTTTAAAATTCCTAACGAGGGACCTACTGATAAGCGTTATATTATACCAGGTACCTATGATACTCTACTGCTGATTGCATACCTGATGAACGCAGTTGTACAAAGTAATATAGGATATACGTTACAGAGAAGTTTAATTTTCCGTGCAACAAATGACCTATATATATATATTTTATGTACAAGGCTGACATTAACATATTTAGCGCATACCTGTTGAACATAGCTCTACAAAGTAATATTTAAAAGACTTAAAAGGCTTATATTTTAGAGATCGGATACAGGCGCATATATTCCTGTATATTACCTCTAAATTTTACTTTAACAATACATGTAGTCAGGTTTGGCGTAAATAACAATTAGGGATATCAAAGCCATACTAACTGAACGCTAACATAATATGCTCTACAGGTCAAACTCAATTAATTAACCCTGGGGCTATACATCCTTAGGCTAGAAACAGTCTTGAAACAAAAAATGGCTGAGTCCACCCTGTTAGACAAGAAATCAGAGTATGGGCGTGATAAATAAAACATATAAAGTTATTTTACAAACATTTATTTAGTATACATAACATAATACAAGAATATAGATCATAAGTTGTTTTCTATGACGACTGTTGTAGTTCTACGGGCCTCTGAGTCGTCGTATGCCCTCGCAGCAATACTAATACGTATAAAGTCCGACGACTGACTCATTGGAACTGTACCGGTAGCCCTTTCCTTGTTCAACTCTTCGTTACTATCACAGTTGGTAAACGAGGAATCACATTCATCAATACCCAAATGCATGGCTGAAATCATATATTCTTCTTGTTCTTCTGTCTCAACGATATCAGTAGGTCTATTTGCTTCCTTTACCAGAGCTGTCTTTACAACATTTGCGTTATTATGTACGTTTTTTAAATGCCTTTTATAGCTGTCGATGCGTGAAAGATATTTGAAGCAATTAGAACACCGGACTTTGATTGATTCGTGAACGTTTTTCGTATGTCTTTTTAGTTGTCAGAGCGTGAAAAAGTTTTGACACAGCTAGAACAGCAGATTCTGTTTGAATCGGGTATGGTTTTTACGTGTCTCTTGCAGGTGAATGGCATCGCGAAAGACTTGAAGCAAACCGGACACTGTATTTTGCAATCCTGTCGACCAGAGCCATTCTTCTTCTTACGCTGGTCCATCTCGACTAACGAAGGAACAGGAACACTACCCGTCGATTTATACTGATCGACCAGAGCAATCGGTTGTTCTATCCTACGTTGAGAAAATAATTATACTATGTAAGCATAAATACGCTACATATGATTGCGAGCCTGAGTATAAGCATAAACCCTATACTACAGATTTTTATCCTTTTTCATTATATCTACTACGAGGTGAAGAATAGGTACATTTAACATGCGTATGCTACAATTATCTAATTTCTAGTTTTCTAGACGTAATGTAATTTTGAACAGATTTTAACCCTTTTCGTTATATCTACTACCCTTGTAAGCGATTTCTACATATACGTTCTTATTGTTTATACACCATATAGATATTCGTAGCATCTAAAGTAAACTCTTATTTAAACGTTATTTTACAATATATCATACATTTCAGCAGCTCGTATGATTATCCGTCTCTATCGTAACCCAATATGTAAGGACATTATGTTAAATACTATCTCATACATGTAAATAAACATTTCTTTAAAGAGTTTGTTAGGTCACCTAATCTGTTATAATATTACTATGATATTAGATCTCGTCGATTACAGTTTTGCCATTAGGACATACTTAGTAGGTTATATGTGCTAAGTAAAATAATAAACAGATATTTCGAAAATTTTATGCATTCTTGAGAGAACGGGGTATAATATTTAAAAACACACTGTAGAAAACATATCAGCAGAGAAAGGGAATACATAAATACAGTATGTTTTGTATGATGAGTTGTCGTCAGTTTAAAAGAAATAAGTTCGTCGCCATATTTAAACGTTATTTTACAATACATCATACATTTTCAATAGCTTCGAAATACGCAGATATGTAATAATATACTATATACTCTTGTAGGTTATTCAACGTATCTATAGTAAACTCTTATGATTAATAATAATCTGTAACCTTATTGTTTTTTATTACATCACAGGTTAGAGCATACGAATATAATTTAGGTTAGATTAGTTTAGAGCCTACGAATACATTTTTAGGGCAGAACGTAGGGAGCAGAGTAAGTACAAAACAACATACTTTCATACAAGAACGTTTATTGATACGAGTAGTTTCGACGCTACTTAAAACATAATACATAACTTATATATATATATAACATCTATTAATATAGTACATTTCGTATACACTAATAATGGTACTACATACCCGACTATAAAGTAAACATGGTAAGTATAACAGCAGTTTAAAAGAATAGATAGTAAATATAACTATATCTAATTATTTTATAAAATACTATGTTAACTAAGAGGTTATATACAGAATATATACGCCTGTATTCGACCTCTAGAGGGTTCATAAGACTAGACTAGACCAGACCAGACCAGACTAGACCAGACCAGACCAGACCAGACCAGACCAGACTAGACCAGACCAGACCAGACCAGACCAGACCAGACCAGACCAGACCAGACCAGACCAGACCAGACCAGACCAGACCAGACCAGACCAGACCAGACCAGACCAGACCAGACCAGACCAGACCAGACCAGAACAGACCAGACCAGACCAGACCAGACCAGACCAGACCAGACCAGACCAGACCAGACCAGACCAGACCAGACCAGACCAGACCAGACCAGACCAGACCAGACCAGACCAGATCAGACCAGACCAGACCAGACCATACCAGACCAGACTAGACTAGACTATAGATGATAGACAGTAAAATCATGAACAATTATACCACCTGTAATATAATAGAGCTTACTTGATATTTTAAAATTAGTGGCTGAATCTAATTATTACAGAAATTCAATTGTAGAAACTGAAGATGTAATCTTTAAAACATCTAAAGTTAGAAGTTTTTAGTAGTCAGGTTAGATTAATAGAGGGTGTTATAATCAAATCGTTTTTAGAAACTATTTGTTTTGTAAGATTGGCGCCGTAAGGAAAAACAACATAGCTGTAGTCTTGATTTTGAAATTGAGATAGCTCGGAACAAAACGATGAATACAAAGTTTAGAAGTTTATTTCAAAATTCTGTGATAAAAAACATTAATTCTTCTTTACTTTAAAACCCAAAATTGCATGATAAATCAATATAATATTAATATAAATGATTAAATTAAATGAAGCAATCTAGGTTAGACCCCCAAAAATTATATTAAGGTTATAGATTTTAGACTCCGGTTGTTGCAAAGATTCAAGAATCTCTATTAAGGTTAGTTCATAAAACATTTATTAGGTTAGAAAAAAAAAGGTTAAAAATCTTAAATTATTTTAGGTTATATTTAGGTCGCGCGCGACCTAAATCTAACCTAAAATAATTTAAGATTTTTATAGTTTTTCGAATGTTAATGACGATTTTGTAAGTAGCTACAATGGTCTAACCTAATAAATATTTTATGAACTAATCTTAATAGAGATTTTTTGTAAGTAGCTACATGCTCTAACCTAATAAATGTTTTATGAACTAACCTTAATAGAGATTCTTGAATCTTTGCAACAACCGGAGTCTAAAATCTATAACCTTAATATAATCTTTGGGGGTCTAACCTAGATTGCTTCATTTAATTTAATCATTTATATTAATATTATATTGATTTATCATGCAATTTTGGGTTTTAAAGTAAAGAAGAATTAATGTTTTTTATCACAGAATTTTGAAATAAACTTCTAAACTTTGTATTCATCGTTTTGTTCCGAGCTATCTCAATTTCAAAATCAAGACTACAGCTATGTTGTTTTTCCTTACGGCGCCAATCTTACAAAACAAATAGTTTCTAAAAACGATTTGATTATAACACCCTCTATTAATCTAACCTGACTACTAAAAACTTCTAACTTTAGATGTTTTAAAGATTACATCTTCAGTTTCTACAATTGAATTTCTGTAATAATTAGATTCAGCCACTAATTTTAAAATATCAAGTAAGCTCTATTATATTACAGGTGGTATAATTGTTCATGATTTTACTGTCTATCATCTATAGTCTAGTCTAGTCTGGTCTGGTATGGTCTGGTCTGGTCTGATCTGGTCTGGTCTGGTCTGGTCTGGTCTGGTCTGGTCTGGTCTGGTCTGGTCTGGTCTGGTCTGGTCTGGTCTGGTCTGGTCTGGTCTGGTCTGGTCTGGTCTGGTCTGGTCTGGTCTGGTCTGGTCTGGTCTGGTTTGGTCTGATCTGGTCTGGTTTGGTCTGGTCTGGTCTGGTCTGGTCTGGTCTGGTCTGGTCTAGTCTGGTCTGGTCTGGTCTGGTCTAGTCTGGTCTGGTCTGGTCTGGTCTAGTCTAGTCTTATGAACCCTCTAGAGGTCGAATACAGGCGTATATATTCTGTATATAACCTCTTAGTTAACATAGTATTTTATAAAATAATTAGATATAGTTATGTTTACTATCTATTCTTTTAAACTGCTGTTATACTTACCATGTTTACTTTATAGTCGGGTATGTAGTACCATTATTAGTGTATACGAAATGTACTATTTTAATAGATGTTATATATATATATATATATATATATATATATATATATATATATATATATATATAAGTTATGTATTATGTTTTAAGTAGCGTCGAAACTACTCGTATCAATAAACGTTCTTGTATGAAAGTATGTTGTTTTGTACTTACTCTGCTCCCTACGTTCTGCCCTAAAAATGTATTCGTAGGCTCTAACCTAATCTAACCTAAATTATATTCGTATGCTCTAACCTGTGATGTAATAAAAAAACAATAAGGTTACAGATTATTATTAATCATAAGAGTTTACTATAGATACGTTGAATAACCTACAAGAGTATATAGTATATTATTACATATCTGCGTATTTCGAAGCTATTGAAAATGTATGATGTATTGTAAAATAACGTTTAAATATGGCGACGAACTTATTTCTTTTAAACTGACGACAACTCATCATACAAAACATACTGTATTTATGTATTCCCTTTCTCTGCTGATATGTTTTCTACAGTGTGTTTTTAAATATTATACCCCGTTCTCTCAAGAATGCATAAAATTTTCGAAATATCTGTTTATTATTTTACTTAGCACATATAACCTACTAAGTATGTCCTAATGGCAAAACTGTAATCGACGAGATCTAATATCATAGTAATATTATAACAGATTAGGTGACCTAACAAACTCTTTAAAGAAATGTTTATTTACATGTATGAGATAGTATTTAACATAATGTCCTTACATACTGGGTTACGATAGAGACGGATAATCATACGAGCTGCTGAAATGTATGATATATTG
>CAKMYN010000003.1:22500-38419 GCA_929113105.1 Agrypnus murinus | reverse complement strand
CTAACCTAACCTAACCTAACCTAACCTAACCTAACCTAACCTAACCTAACCTAACCTAACCTAACCTAACCTAACCTAACCTAACCTAACCTAACATAACCAATTATACCGGACATATTAAAACAATGCAAAGAAATTAATAACAGTTTTAACGATACACATATATATATATATATACATATATATTCAAAATAAAAAACTGACACCCGTCTCGTAGCCACCTCGTTAGCTAATCGTTTATCGCTAGAAACCGAATTACAGGACGACGATCATAGCAAGGTAGACTTAACGGTAGGAGATACCGTAAAGAAAGCAAGAAGGGCGTAAAGAAATCAAGGCGGGTAAAAATACTCAACAAACAAGTATAATTAACGAATATAAACGAAGAAAGCAGCGCGTAAAGGGCTACCTACTAAAAAAGACGACCGTTATAAAAATATAATTTAAATAATTATAAATCGGCACACGATTAGTTTAGTTTAGTAACTTAAAATAAACCGAATTCCGAACGAAAAATCCGACTACTAGCGACCCCTCTTCTCGGTTCTCCCGCCGAGGAGGCGAGATTAAAAAACGGGACGAGATATCGAACTCGTAAAAAGTTTCGGACTCGGAAAATAAACCTAAAGTAACCTAACCTAACTCTCGAACCTAACCCAACCTAACCTAACCTAACCTAACCTAACCTAACCTAACCTAACCTAACCTAACCTAACCTAACCTAACCTAACCTAACCTAACCTAACCTAACCTAACATAACCAATTATACCGGACATATTAAAACAATGCAAAGAAATTAATAACAGTTTTAACGATACACATATATATATATACATATATATTCAAAATAAAAAACTGACACCCGTCTCGTAGCCACCTCGTTAGCTAATCGTTTATCGCTAGAAACCGAATTACAGGACGACGATCATAGCAAGGTAGACTTAACGGTAGGAGATACCGTAAAGAAAGCAAGAAGGGCGTAAAGAAATCAAGGCGGGTAAAAATACTCAACAAACAAGTATAATTAACGAATATAAACGAAGAAAGCAGCGCGTAAAGGGCTACCTACTAAAAAAGACGACCGTTATAAAAATATAATTTAAATAATTATAAATCGGCACACGATTAGTTTAGTTTAGTAACTTAAAATAAACCGAATTCCGAACGAAAAATCCGACTACTACCGACCCCTCTTCTCGGTTCTCCCGCCGAGGAGGCGAGATTAAAAAACGGGACGAGATATCGAACTCGTAAAAAGTTTCGGACTCGGAAAATAAACCTAAAGTAACCTAACCTAACTCTCGAACCTAACCCAACCTAACCTAACCTAACCTAACCTAACCTAACCTAACCTAACCTAACCTAACCTAACCTAACCTAACCTAACCTAACCTAACCTAACCTAACCTAACCTAACCTAACCTAACCTAACCTAACCTAACATAACCAATTATACCGGACATATTAAAACAATGCAAAGAAATTAATAACAGTTTTAACGATACACATATATATATATATATACATATATATTCAAAATAAAAAACTGACACCCGTCTCGTAGCCACCTCGTTAGCTAATCGTTTATCGCTAGAAACCGAATTACAGGACGACGATCATAGCAAGGTAGACTTAACGGTAGGAGATACCGTAAAGAAAGCAAGAAGGGCGTAAAGAAATCAAGGCGGGTAAAAATACTCAACAAACAAGTATAATTAACGAATATAAACGAAGAAAGCAGCGCGTAAAGGGCTACCTACTAAAAAAGACGACCGTTATAAAAATATAATTTAAATAATTATAAATCGGCACACGATTAGTTTAGTTTAGTAACTTAAAATAAACCGAATTCCGAACGAAAAATCCGACTACTAGCGACCCCTCTTCTCGGTTCTCCCGCCGAGGAGGCGAGATTAAAAAACGGGACGAGATATCGAACTCGTAAAAAGTTTCGGACTCGGAAAATAAACCTAAAGTAACCTAACCTAACTCTCGAACCTAACCCAACCTAACCTAACCTAACCTAACCTAACCTAACCTAACCTAACCTAACCTAACCTAACCTAACCTAACCTAACCTAACCTAGCCTAACCTAACCTAACATAACCAATTATACCGGACATATTAAAACAATGCAAAGAAATTAATAACAGTTTTAACGATACACATATATATATATACATATATATTCAAAATAAAAAACTGACACCCGTCTCGTAGCCACCTCGTTAGCTAATCGTTTATCGCTAGAAACCGAATTACAGGACGACGATCATAGCAAGGTAGACTTAACGGTAGGAGATACCGTAAAGAAAGCAAGAAGGGCGTAAAGAAATCAAGGCGGGTAAAAATACTCAACAAACAAGTATAATTAACGAATATAAACGAAGAAAGCAGCGCGTAAAGGGCTACCTACTAAAAAAGACGACCGTTATAAAAATATAATTTAAATAATTATAAATCGGCACACGATTAGTTTAGTTTAGTAACTTAAAATAAACCGAATTCCGAACGAAAAATCCGACTACTACCGACCCCTCTTCTCGGTTCTCCCGCCGAGGAGGCGAGATTAAAAAACGGGACGAGATATCGAACTCGTAAAAAGTTTCGGACTCGGAAAATAAACCTAAAGTAACCTAACCTAACTCTCGAACCTAACCCAACCTAACCTAACCTAACCTAACCTAACCTAACCTAACCTAACCTAACCTAACATAACCTAACCTAACCTAACCTAACCTAACCTAACCTAACCTAACCTAACATAACCAATTATACCGGACATATTAAAACAATGCAAAGAAATTAATAACAGTTTTAACGATACACATATATATATATATATACATATATATTCAAAATAAAAAACTGACACCCGTCTCGTAGCCACCTCGTTAGCTAATCGTTTATCGCTAGAAACCGAATTACAGGACGACGATCATAGCAAGGTAGACTTAACGGTAGGAGATACCGTAAAGAAAGCAAGAAGGGCGTAAAGAAATCAAGGCGGGTAAAAATACTCAACAAACAAGTATAATTAACGAATATAAACGAAGAAAGCAGCGCGTAAAGGGCTACCTACTAAAAAAGACGACCGTTATAAAAATATAATTTAAATAATTATAAATCGGCACACGATTAGTTTAGTTTAGTAACTTAAAATAAACCGAATTCCGAACGAAAAATCCGACTACTACCGACCCCTCTTCTCGGTTCTCCCGCCGAGGAGGCGAGATTAAAAAACGGGACGAGATATCGAACTCGTAAAAAGTTTCGGACTCGGAAAATAAACCTAAAGTAACCTAACCTAACTCTCGAACCTAACCCAACCTAACCTAACCTAACCTAACCTAACCTAACCTAACCTAACCTAACCTAACCTAACCTAACCTAACCTAACCTAACCTAACCTAACATAACCAATTATACCGGACATATTAAAACAATGCAAAGAAATTAATAACAGTTTTAACGATACACATATATATATATATATATATATACATATATATTCAAAATAAAAAACTGACACCCGTCTCGTAGCCACCTCGTTAGCTAATCGTTTATCGCTAGAAACCGAATTACAGGACGACGATCATAGCAAGGTAGACTTAACGGTAGGAGATACCGTAAAGAAAGCAAGAAGGGCGTAAAGAAATCAAGGCGGGTAAAAATACTCAACAAACAAGTATAATTAACGAATATAAACGAAGAAAGCAGCGCGTAAAGGGCTACCTACTAAAAAAGACGACCGTTATAAAAATATAATTTAAATAATTATAAATCGGCACACGATTAGTTTAGTTTAGTAACTTAAAATAAACCGAATTCCGAACGAAAAATCCGACTACTACCGACCCCTCTTCTCGGTTCTCCCGCCGAGGAGGCGAGATTAAAAAACGGGACGAGATATCGAACTCGTAAAAAGTTTCGGACTCGGAAAATAAACCTAAAGTAACCTAACCTAACTCTCGAACCTAACCCAACCTAACCTAACCTAACCTAACCTAACCTAACCTAACCTAACCTAACCTAACCTAACCTAACCTAACCTAACCTAACCTAACCTAACCTAACCTAACCTAACCTAACCTAACCTAACCTAACCTAACCTAACCTAACCTAACCTAACCTAACCTAACCTAACCTAACCTAACCTAACCTAACCTAACCTAACCTAACCTAACCTAACCTAACCTAACCTAACCTAACCTAACCTAACCTAACCTAACCTAACCTAACCTAACCTAACCTAACCTAACCTAACCTAACCTAACCTAACCTAACCTAACCTAACCTAACCTAACCTAACCTAACCTAACCTAACCTAACCTAACCTAACCTAACCTAACCTAACCTAACCTAACCTAACCTAACCTAACCTAACCTAACCTAACCTAACCTAACCTAACATAACCAATTATACCGGACATATTAAAACAATGCAAAGAAATTAATAACAGTTTTAACGATACACATATATATATATATATATATACATATATATTCAAAATAAAAAACTGACACCCGTCTCGTAGCCACCTCGTTAGCTAATCGTTTATCGCTAGAAACCGAATTACAGGACGACGATCATAGCAAGGTAGACTTAACGGTAGGAGATACCGTAAAGAAAGCAAGAAGGGCGTAAAGAAATCAAGGCGAGTAAAAATACTCAACAAACAAGTATAATTAACGAATATAAACGAAGAAAGCAGCGCGTAAAGGGCTACCTACTAAAAAAGACGACCGTTATAAAAATATAATTTAAATAATTATAAATCGGCACACGATTAGTTTAGTTTAGTAACTTAAAATAAACCGAATTCCGAACGAAAAATCCGACTACTACCGACCCCTCTTCTCGGTTCTCCCGCCGAGGAGGCGAGATTAAAAAACGGGACGAGATATCGAACTCGTAAAAAGTTTCGGACTCGGAAAATAAACCTAAAGTAACCTAACCTAACTCTCGAACCTAACCCAACCTAACCTAACCTAACCTAACCTAACCTAACCTAACCTAACCTAACCTAACCTAACCTAACCTAACCTAACCTAACCTAACCTAACCTAACCTAACCTAACATAACCAATTATACCGGACATATTAAAACAATGCAAAGAAATTAATAACAGTTTTAACGATACACATATATATATATATATACATATATATTCAAAATAAAAAACTGACACCCGTCTCGTAGCCACCTCGTTAGCTAATCGTTTATCGCTAGAAACCGAATTACAGGACGACGATCATAGCAAGGTAGACTTAACGGTAGGAGATACCGTAAAGAAAGCAAGAAGGGCGTAAAGAAATCAAGGCGGGTAAAAATACTCAACAAACAAGTATAATTAACGAATATAAACGAAGAAAGCAGCGCGTAAAGGGCTACCTACTAAAAAAGACGACCGTTATAAAAATATAATTTAAATAATTATAAATCGGCACACGATTAGTTTAGTTTAGTAACTTAAAATAAACCGAATTCCGAACGAAAAATCCGACTACTACCGACCCCTCTTCTCGGTTCTCCCGCCGAGGAGGCGAGATTAAAAAACGGGACGAGATATCGAACTCGTAAAAAGTTTCGGACTCGGAAAATAAACCTAAAGTAACCTAACCTAACTCTCGAACCTAACCCAACCTAACCTAACCTAACCTAACCTAACCTAACCTAACCTAACCTAACCTAACCTAACCTAACCTAACCTAACCTAACCTAACCTAACCTAACCTAACCTAACCTAACCTAACCTAACCTAACCTAACATAACCAATTATACCGGACATATTAAAACAATGCAAAGAAATTAATAACAGTTTTAACGATACACATATATATATATATATATATATACATATATATTCAAAATAAAAAACTGACACCCGTCTCGTAGCCACCTCGTTAGCTAATCGTTTATCGCTAGAAACCGAATTACAGGACGACGATCATAGCAAGGTAGACTTAACGGTAGGAGATACCGTAAAGAAAGCAAGAAGGGCGTAAAGAAATCAAGGCGGGTAAAAATACTCAACAAACAAGTATAATTAACGAATATAAACGAAGAAAGCAGCGCGTAAAGGGCTACCTACTAAAAAAGACGACCGTTATAAAAATATAATTTAAATAATTATAAATCGGCACACGATTAGTTTAGTTTAGTAACTTAAAATAAACCGAATTCCGAACGAAAAATCCGACTACTACCGACCCCTCTTCTCGGTTCTCCCGCCGAGGAGGCGAGATTAAAAAACGGGACGAGATATCGAACTCGTAAAAAGTTTCGGACTCGGAAAATAAACCTAAAGTAACCTAACCTAACTCTCGAACCTAACCCAACCTAACCTAACCTAACCTAACCTAACCTAACCTAACCTAACCTAACCTAACCTAACCTAACCTAACCTAACCTAACCTAACCTAACATAACCAATTATACCGGACATATTAAAACAATGCAAAGAAATTAATAACAGTTTTAACGATACACATATATATATATATATATATACATATATATTCAAAATAAAAAACTGACACCCGTCTCGTAGCCACCTCGTTAGCTAATCGTTTATCGCTAGAAACCGAATTACAGGACGACGATCATAGCAAGGTAGACTTAACGGTAGGAGATACCGTAAAGAAAGCAAGAAGGGCGTAAAGAAATCAAGGCGGGTAAAAATACTCAACAAACAAGTATAATTAACGAATATAAACGAAGAAAGCAGCGCGTAAAGGGCTACCTACTAAAAAAGACGACCGTTATAAAAATATAATTTAAATAATTATAAATCGGCACACGATTAGTTTAGTTTAGTAACTTAAAATAAACCGAATTCCGAACGAAAAATCCGACTACTACCGACCCCTCTTCTCGGTTCTCCCGCCGAGGAGGCGAGATTAAAAAACGGGACGAGATATCGAACTCGTAAAAAGTTTCGGACTCGGAAAATAAACCTAAAGTAACCTAACCTAACTCTCGAACCTAACCCAACCTAACCTAACCTAACCTAACCTAACCTAACCTAACCTAACCTAACCTAACCTAACCTAACCTAACCTAACCTAACCTAACCTAACCTAACCTAACCTAACCTAACCTAACCTAACCTAACCTAACCTAACCTAACCTAACCTAACCTAACCTAACCTAACCTAACCTAACCTAACCTAACCTAACCTAACCTAACCTAACCTAACCTAACCTAACCTAACCTAACCTAACCTAACCTAACCTAACCTAACCTAACCTAACCTAACCTAACCTAACCTAACCTAACCTAACCTAACCTAACCTAACCTAACCTAACCTAACCTAACCTAACCTAACCTAACCTAACCTAACCTAACCTAACCTAACCTAACCTAACCTAACCTAACCTAACCTAACCTAACCTAACCTAACCTAACCTAACCTAACCTAACCTAACCTAACCTAACCTAACCTAACATAACCAATTATACCGGACATATTAAAACAATGCAAAGAAATTAATAACAGTTTTAACGATACACATATATATATATATATATATACATATATATTCAAAATAAAAAACTGACACCCGTCTCGTAGCCACCTCGTTAGCTAATCGTTTATCGCTAGAAACCGAATTACAGGACGACGATCATAGCAAGGTAGACTTAACGGTAGGAGATACCGTAAAGAAAGCAAGAAGGGCGTAAAGAAATCAAGGCGGGTAAAAATACTCAACAAACAAGTATAATTAACGAATATAAACGAAGAAAGCAGCGCGTAAAGGGCTACCTACTAAAAAAGACGACCGTTATAAAAATATAATTTAAATAATTATAAATCGGCACACGATTAGTTTAGTTTAGTAACTTAAAATAAACCGAATTCCGAACGAAAAATCCGACTACTACCGACCCCTCTTCTCGGTTCTCCCGCCGAGGAGGCGAGATTAAAAAACGGGACGAGATATCGAATTCGTAAAAAGTTTCGGACTCGGAAAATAAACCTAAAGTAACCTAACCTAACTCTCGAACCTAACCCAACCTAACCTAACCTAACCTAACCTAACCTAACCTAACCTAACCTAACCTAACCTAACCTAACCTAACCTAACCTAACCTAACCTAACATAACCAATTATACCGGACATATTAAAACAATGCAAAGAAATTAATAACAGTTTTAACGATACACATATATATATATATATATATATACATATATATTCAAAATAAAAAACTGACACCCGTCTCGTAGCCACCTCGTTAGCTAATCGTTTATCGCTAGAAACCGAATTACAGGACGACGATCATAGCAAGGTAGACTTAACGGTAGGAGATACCGTAAAGAAAGCAAGAAGGGCGTAAAGAAATCAAGGCGGGTAAAAATACTCAACAAACAAGTATAATTAACGAATATAAACGAAGAAAGCAGCGCGTAAAGGGCTACCTACTAAAAAAGACGACCGTTATAAAAATATAATTTAAATAATTATAAATCGGCACACGATTAGTTTAGTTTAGTAACTTAAAATAAACCGAATTCCGAACGAAAAATCCGACTACTACCGACCCCTCTTCTCGGTTCTCCCGCCGAGGAGGCGAGATTAAAAAACGGGACGAGATATCGAACTCGTAAAAAGTTTCGGACTCGGAAAATAAACCTAAAGTAACCTAACCTAACTCTCGAACCTACCCCAACCGAACCTCACCTAACCTAACCTAACCTAACCTAACCTAACCTAACCTAACCTAACCTAACCTAACCTAACCTAACCTAACCTAACCTAACCTAACCTAACCTAACCTAACCTAACCTAACCTAACCTAACCTAACCTAACCTAACCTAACCTAACCTAACCTAACCTAACCTAACCTAACCTAACCTAACCTAACCTAACCTAACCTAACCTAACCTAACCTAACCTAACCTAACCTAACCTAACCTAACCTAACCTAACCTAACCTAACCTAACCTAACCTAACCTAACCTAACCTAACCTAACCTAACCTAACCTAACCTAACCTAACCTAACCTAACCTAACCTAACCTAACCTAACCTAACCTAACCTAACCTAACCTAACCTAACCTAACCTAACCTAACCTAACCTAACCTAACCTAACCTAACCTAACCTAACCTAACCTAACCTAACCTAACCTAACCTAACCTAACCTAACCTAACCTAACCTAACCTAACCTAACCTAACCTAACCTAACCTAACCTAACCTAACCTAACCTAACCTAACCTAACCTAACCTAACCTAACCTAACCTAACCTAACCTAACCTAACCTAACCTAACCTAACCTAACCTAACCTAACCTAACCTAACCTAACCTAACCTAACCTAACCTAACCTAACCTAACCTAACCTAACCTAACCTAACCTAACCTAACCTAACCTAACCTAACCTAACCTAACATAACCAATTATACCGGACATATTAAAACAATGCAAAGAAATTAATAACAGTTTTAACGATACACATATATATATATATATACATATATATTCAAAATAAAAAACTGACACCCGTCTCGTAGCCACCTCGTTAGCTAATCGTTTATCGCTAGAAACCGAATTACAGGACGACGATCATAGCAAGGTAGACTTAACGGTAGGAGATACCGTAAAGAAAGCAAGAAGGGCGTAAAGAAATCAAGGCGGGTAAAAATACTCAACAAACAAGTATAATTAACGAATATAAACGAAGAAAGCAGCGCGTAAAGGGCTACCTACTAAAAAAGACGACCGTTATAAAAATATAATTTAAATAATTATAAATCGGCACACGATTAGTTTAGTTTAGTAACTTAAAATAAACCGAATTCCGAACGAAAAATCCGACTACTAGCGACCCCTCTTCTCGGTTCTCCCGCCGAGGAGGCGAGATTAAAAAACGGGACGAGATATCGAACTCGTAAAAAGTTTCGGACTCGGAAAATAAACCTAAAGTAACCTAACCTAACTCTCGAACCTAACCCAACCTAACCTAACCTAACCTAACCTAACCTAACCTAACCTAACCTAACCTAACCTAACCTAACCTAACCTAACCTAACCTAACCTAACCTAACCTAACATAACCAATTATACCGGACATATTAAAACAATGCAAAGAAATTAATAACAGTTTTAACGATACACATATATATATATACATATATATTCAAAATAAAAAACTGACACCCGTCTCGTAGCCACCTCGTTAGCTAATCGTTTATCGCTAGAAACCGAATTACAGGACGACGATCATAGCAAGGTAGACTTAACGGTAGGAGATACCGTAAAGAAAGCAAGAAGGGCGTAAAGAAATCAAGGCGGGTAAAAATACTCAACAAACAAGTATAATTAACGAATATAAACGAAGAAAGCAGCGCGTAAAGGGCTACCTACTAAAAAAGACGACCGTTATAAAAATATAATTTAAATAATTATAAATCGGCACACGATTAGTTTAGTTTAGTAACTTAAAATAAACCGAATTCCGAACGAAAAATCCGACTACTACCGACCCCTCTTCTCGGTTCTCCCGCCGAGGAGGCGAGATTAAAAAACGGGACGAGATATCGAACTCGTAAAAAGTTTCGGACTCGGAAAATAAACCTAAAGTAACCTAACCTAACTCTCGAACCTAACCCAACCTAACCTAACCTAACCTAACCTAACCTAACCTAACCTAACCTAACCTAACCTAACCTAACCTAACCTAACCTAACCTAACCTAACCTAACCTAACCTAACCTAACCTAACCTAACCTAACCTAACCTAACCTAACCTAACCTAACCTAACCTAACCTAACCTAACATAACCAATTATACCGGACATATTAAAACAATGCAAAGAAATTAATAACAGTTTTAACGATACACATATATATATATATATATATATACATATATATTCAAAATAAAAAACTGACACCCGTCTCGTAGCCACCTCGTTAGCTAATCGTTTATCGCTAGAAACCGAATTACAGGACGACGATCATAGCAAGGTAGACTTAACGGTAGGAGATACCGTAAAGAAAGCAAGAAGGGCGTAAAGAAATCAAGGCGGGTAAAAATACTCAACAAACAAGTATAATTAACGAATATAAACGAAGAAAGCAGCGCGTAAAGGGCTACCTACTAAAAAAGACGACCGTTATAAAAATATAATTTAAATAATTATAAATCGGCACACGATTAGTTTAGTTTAGTAACTTAAAATAAACCGAATTCCGAACGAAAAATCCGACTACTACCGACCCCTCTTCTCGGTTCTCCCGCCGAGGAGGCGAGATTAAAAAACGGGACGAGATATCGAACTCGTAAAAAGTTTCGGACTCGGAAAATAAACCTAAAGTAACCTAACCTAACTCTCGAACCTAACCCAACCTAACCTAACCTAACCTAACCTAACCTAACCTAACCTAACCTAACCTAACCTAACCTAACCTAACCTAACCTAACCTAACCTAACCTAACCTAACCTAACATAACCAATTATACCGGACATATTAAAACAATGCAAAGAAATTAATAACAGTTTTAACGATACACATATATATATATATATACATATATATTCAAAATAAAAAAACTGACACCCGTCTCGTAGCCACCTCGTTAGCTAATCGTTTATCGCTAGAAACCGAATTACAGGACGACGATCATAGCAAGGTAGACTTAACGGTAGGAGATACCGTAAAGAAAGCAAGAAGGGCGTAAAGAAATCAAGGCGGGTAAAAATACTCAACAAACAAGTATAATTAACGAATATAAACGAAGAAAGCAGCGCGTAAAGGGCTACCTACTAAAAAAGACGACCGTTATAAAAATATAATTTAAATAATTATAAATCGGCACACGATTAGTTTAGTTTAGTAACTTAAAATAAACCGAATTCCGAACGAAAAATCCGACTACTACCGACCCCTCTTCTCGGTTCTCCCGCCGAGGAGGCGAGATTAAAAAACGGGACGAGATATCGAACTCGTAAAAAGTTTCGGACTCGGAAAATAAACCTAAAGTAACCTAACCTAACTCTCGAACCTAACCCAACCTAACCTAACCTAACCTAACCTAACCTAACCTAACCTAACCTAACCTAACCTAACCTAACCTAACCTAACCTAACCTAACCTAACCTAACATAACCAATTATACCGGACATATTAAAACAATGCAAAGAAATTAATAACAGTTTTAACGATACACATATATATATATATATACATATATATTCAAAATAAAAAACTGACACCCGTCTCGTAGCCACCTCGTTAGCTAATCGTTTATCGCTAGAAACCGAATTACAGGACGACGATCATAGCAAGGTAGACTTAACGGTAGGAGATACCGTAAAGAAAGCAAGAAGGGCGTAAAGAAATCAAGGCGGGTAAAAATACTCAACAAACAAGTATAATTAACGAATATAAACGAAGAAAGCAGCGCGTAAAGGGCTACCTACTAAAAAAGACGACCGTTATAAAAATATAATTTAAATAATTATAAATCGGCACACGATTAGTTTAGTTTAGTAACTTAAAATAAACCGAATTCCGAACGAAAAATCCGACTACTACCGACCCCTCTTCTCGGTTCTCCCGCCGAGGAGGCGAGATTAAAAAACGGGACGAGATATCGAACTCGTAAAAAGTTTCGGACTCGGAAAATAAACCTAAAGTAACCTAACCTAACTCTCGAACCTAACCCAACCTAACCTAACCTAACCTAACCTAACCTAACCTAACCTAACCTAACCTAACCTAACCTAACCTAACCTAACCTAACCTAACCTAACCTAACCTAACCTAACCTAACATAACCAATTATACCGGACATATTAAAACAATGCAAAGAAATTAATAACAGTTTTAACGATACACATATATATATATATATATATACATATATATTCAAAATAAAAAACTGACACCCGTCTCGTAGCCACCTCGTTAGCTAATCGTTTATCGCTAGAAACCGAATTACAGGACGACGATCATAGCAAGGTAGACTTAACGGTAGGAGATACCGTAAAGAAAGCAAGAAGGGCGTAAAGAAATCAAGGCGGGTAAAAATACTCAACAAACAAGTATAATTAACGAATATAAACGAAGAAAGCAGCGCGTAAAGGGCTACCTACTAAAAAAGACGACCGTTATAAAAATATAATTTAAATAATTATAAATCGGCACACGATTAGTTTAGTTTAGTAACTTAAAATAAACCGAATTCCGAACGAAAAATCCGACTACTACCGACCCCTCTTCTCGGTTCTCCCGCCGAGGAGGCGAGATTAAAAAACGGGACGAGATATCGAACTCGTAAAAAGTTTCGGACTCGGAAAATAAACCTAAAGTAACCTAACCTAACTCTCGAACCTAACCCAACCTAACCTAACCTAACCTAACCTAACCTAACCTAACCTAACCTAACCTAACCTAACCTAACCTAACCTAACCTAACCTAACCTAACCTAACCTAACCTAACCTAACATAACCAATTATACCGGACATATTAAAACAATGCAAAGAAATTAATAACAGTTTTAACGATACACATATATATATATATATATACATATATATTCAAAATAAAAAACTGACACCCGTCTCGTAGCCACCTCGTTAGCTAATCGTTTATCGCTAGAAACCGAATTACAGGACGACGATCATAGCAAGGTAGACTTAACGGTAGGAGATACCGTAAAGAAAGCAAGAAGGGCGTAAAGAAATCAAGGCGGGTAAAAATACTCAACAAACAAGTATAATTAACGAATATAAACGAAGAAAGCAGCGCGTAAAGGGCTACCTACTAAAAAAGACGACCGTTATAAAAATATAATTTAAATAATTATAAATCGGCACACGATTAGTTTAGTTTAGTAACTTAAAATAAACCGAATTCCGAACGAAAAATCCGACTACTACCGACCCCTCTTCTCGGTTCTCCCGCCGAGGAGGCGAGATTAAAAAACGGGACGAGATATCGAACTCGTAAAAAGTTTCGGACTCGGAAAATAAACCTAAAGTAACCTAACCTAACTCTCGAACCTAACCCAACCTAACCTAACCTATCCTAACCTAACCTAACCTAACCTAACCTAACCTAACCTAACCTAACCTAACCTAACCTAACCTAACCTAACCTAACCTAACCTAACCTAACCTAACCTAACATAACCAATTATACCGGACATATTAAAACAATGCAAAGAAATTAATAACAGTTTTAACGATACACATATATATATATATATATATACATATATATTCAAAAAACTGACACCCGTCTCGTAGCCACCTCGTTAGCTAATCGTTTATCGCTAGAAACCGAATTACAGGACGACGATCATAGCAAGGTAGACTTAACGGTAGGAGATACCGTAAAGAAAGCAAGAAGGGCGTAAAGAAATCAAGGCGGGTAAAAATACTCAACAAACAAGTATAATTAACGAATATAAACGAAGAAAGCAGCGCGTAAAGGGCTACCTACTAAAAAAGACGACCGTTATAAAAATATAATTTAAATAATTATAAATCGGCACACGATTAGTTTAGTTTAGTAACTTAAAATAAACCGAATTCCGAACGAAAAATCCGACTACTACCGACCCCTCTTCTCGGTTCTCCCGCCGAGGAGGCGAGATTAAAAAACGGGACGAGATATCGAACTCGTAAAAAGTTTCGGACTCGGAAAATAAACCTAAAGTAACCTAACCTAACTCTCGAACCTAACCCAACCTAACCTAACCTAACCTAACCTAACCTAACCTAACCTAACCTAACCTAACCTAACCTAACCTAACCTAACCTAACCTAACCTAACCTAACCTAACCTAACCTAACCTAACCTAACCTAACCTAACATAACCAATTATACCGGACATATTAAAACAATGCAAAGAAATTAATAACAGTTTTAACGATACACATATATATATATATATACATATATATTCAAAATAAAAAACTGACACCCGTCTCGTAGCCACCTCGTTAGCTAATCGTTTATCGCTAGAAACCGAATTACAGGACGACGATCATTGCAAGGTAGACTTAACGGTAGGAGATACCGTAAAGAAAGCAAGAAGGGCGTAAAGAAATCAAGGCGGGTAAAAATACTCAACAAACAAGTATAATTAACGAATATAAACGAAGAAAGCAGCGCGTAAAGGGCTACCTACTAAAAAAGACGACCGTTATAAAAATATAATTTAAATAATTATAAATCGGCACACGATTAGTTTAGTTTAGTAACTTAAAATAAACCGAATTCCGAACGAAAAATCCGACTACTACCGACCCCTCTTCTCGGTTCTCCCGCCGAGGAGGCGAGATTAAAAAACGGGACGAGATATCGAACTCGTAAAAAGTTTCGGACTCGGAAAATAAACCTAAAGTAACCTAACCTAACTCTCGAACCTAACCCAACCTAACCTAACCTAACCTAACCTAACCTAACCTAACCTAACCTAACCTAACCTAACCTAACCTAACCTAACCTAACCTAACCTAACCTAACCTAACCTAACCTAACCTAACCTAACCTAACCTAACCTAACCTAACCTAACCTAACCTAACCTAACCTAACCTAACCTAACCTAACCTAACCTAACCTAACCTAACCTAACCTAACCTAACCTAACCTAACCTAACCTAACCTAACCTAACCTAACCTAACCTAACCTAACCTAACCTAACCTAACCTAACCTAACCTAACCTAACCTAACCTAACCTAACCTAACCTAACCTAACCTAACCTAACCTAACCTAACCTAACCTAACATAACCAATTATACCGGACATATTAAAACAATGCAAAGAAATTAATAACAGTTTTAACGATACACATATATATATATATATATATACATATATATTCAAAATAAAAAACTGACACCCGTCTCGTAGCCACCTCGTTAGCTAATCGTTTATCGC
>CAKMYN010000003.1:7500-17500 GCA_929113105.1 Agrypnus murinus | reverse complement strand
AAATTAATAACAGTTTTAACGATACACATATATATATATATATATATACATATATATTCAAAATAAAAAACTGACACCCGTCTCGTAGCCACCTCGTTAGCTAATCGTTTATCGCTAGAAACCGAATTACAGGACGACGATCATAGCAAGGTAGACTTAACGGTAGGAGATACCGTAAAGAAAGCAAGAAGGGCGTAAAGAAATCAAGGCGGGTAAAAATACTCAACAAACAAGTATAATTAACGAATATAAACGAAGAAAGCAGCGCGTAAAGGGCTACCTACTAAAAAAGACGACCGTTATAAAAATATAATTTAAATAATTATAAATCGGCACACGATTAGTTTAGTTTAGTAACTTAAAATAAACCGAATTCCGAACGAAAAATCCGACTACTACCGACCCCTCTTCTCGGTTCTCCCGCCGAGGAGGCGAGATTAAAAAACGGGACGAGATATCGAACTCGTAAAAAGTTTCGGACTCGGAAAATAAACCTAAAGTAACCTAACCTAACTCTCGAACCTAACCCAACCTAACCTAACCTAACCTAACCTAACCTAACCTAACCTAACCTAACCTAACCTAACCTAACCTAACCTAACCTAACCTAACCTAACCTAACCTAACCTAACCTAACCTAACCTAACCTAACCTAACCTAACCTAACCTAACCTAACCTAACCTAACCTAACCTAACCTAACCTAACCTAACCTAACCTAACCTAACCTAACCTAACCTAACCTAACCTAACCTAACCTAACCTAACCTAACCTAACCTAACCTAACCTAACCTAACCTAACCTAACCTAACCTAACCTAACCTAACCTAACCTAACCTAACCTAACCTAACCTAACCTAACCTAACCTAACCTAACCTAACCTAACATAACCAATTATACCGGACATATTAAAACAATGCAAAGAAATTAATAACAGTTTTAACGATACACATATATATATATATATATATACATATATATTCAAAATAAAAAACTGACACCCGTCTCGTAGCCACCTCGTTAGCTAATCGTTTATCGCTAGAAACCGAATTACAGGACGACGATCATAGCAAGGTAGACTTAACGGTAGGAGATACCGTAAAGAAAGCAAGAAGGGCGTAAAGAAATCAAGGCGGGTAAAAATACTCAACAAACAAGTATAATTAACGAATATAAACGAAGAAAGCAGCGCGTAAAGGGCTACCTACTAAAAAAGACGACCGTTATAAAAATATAATTTAAATAATTATAAATCGGCACACGATTAGTTTAGTTTAGTAACTTAAAATAAACCGAATTCCGAACGAAAAATCCGACTACTACCGACCCCTCTTCTCGGTTCTCCCGCCGAGGAGGCGAGATTAAAAAACGGGACGAGATATCGAACTCGTAAAAAGTTTCGGACTCGGAAAATAAACCTAAAGTAACCTAACCTAACTCTCGAACCTAACCCAACCTAACCTAACCTAAACTAACCTAACCTAACCTAACCTAACCTAACCTAACCTAACCTAACCTAAACTAACCTAACCTAACCTAACCTAACCTAACCTAACCTAACCTAACCTAACCTAACCTAACATAACCAATTATACCGGACATATTAAAACAATGCAAAGAAATTAATAACAGTTTTAACGATACACATATATATATATATATACATATATATTCAAAATAAAAAACTGACACCCGTCTCGTAGCCACCTCGTTAGCTAATCGTTTATCGCTAGAAACCGAATTACAGGACGACGATCATAGCAAGGTAGACTTAACGGTAGGAGATACCGTAAAGAAAGCAAGAAGGGCGTAAAGAAATCAAGGCGGGTAAAAATACTCAACAAACAAGTATAATTAACGAATATAAACGAAGAAAGCAGCGCGTAAAGGGCTACCTACTAAAAAAGACGACCGTTATAAAAATATAATTTAAATAATTATAAATCGGCACACGATTAGTTTAGTTTAGTAACTTAAAATAAACCGAATTCCGAACGAAAAATCCGACTACTACCGACCCCTCTTCTCGGTTCTCCCGCCGAGGAGGCGAGATTAAAAAACGGGACGAGATATCGAACTCGTAAAAAGTTTCGGACTCGGAAAATAAACCTAAAGTAACCTAACCTAACTCTCGAACCTAACCCAACCTAACCTAACCTAACCTAACCTAACCTAACCTAACCTAACCTAACCTAACCTAACCTAACCTAACCTAACCTAACCTAACCTAACCTAACCTAACCTAACCTAACCTAACCTAACCTAACCTAACATAACCAATTATACCGGACATATTAAAACAATGCAAAGAAATTAATAACAGTTTTAACGATACACATATATATATATATATACATATATATTCAAAATAAAAAACTGACACCCGTCTCGTAGCCACCTCGTTAGCTAATCGTTTATCGCTAGAAACCGAATTACAGGACGACGATCATAGCAAGGTAGACTTAACGGTAGGAGATACCGTAAAGAAAGCAAGAAGGGCGTAAAGAAATCAAGGCGGGTAAAAATACTCAACAAACAAGTATAATTAACGAATATAAACGAAGAAAGCAGCGCGTAAAGGGCTACCTACTAAAAAAGACGACCGTTATAAAAATATAATTTAAATAATTATAAATCGGCACACGATTAGTTTAGTTTAGTAACTTAAAATAAACCGAATTCCGAACGAAAAATCCGACTACTACCGACCCCTCTTCTCGGTTCTCCCGCCGAGGAGGCGAGATTAAAAAACGGGACGAGATATCGAACTCGTAAAAAGTTTCGGACTCGGAAAATAAACCTAAAGTAACCTAACCTAACTCTCGAACCTAACCCAACCTAACCTAACCTAACCTAACCTAACCTAACCTAACCTAACCTAACCTAACCTAACCTAACCTAACCTAACCTAACCTAACCTAACCTAACCTAACCTAACCTAACATAACCAATTATACCGGACATATTAAAACAATGCAAAGAAATTAATAACAGTTTTAACGATACACATATATATATATATATACATATATATTCAAAATAAAAAACTGACACCCGTCTCGTAGCCACCTCGTTAGCTAATCGTTTATCGCTAGAAACCGAATTACAGGACGACGATCATAGCAAGGTAGACTTAACGGTAGGAGATACCGTAAAGAAAGCAAGAAGGGCGTAAAGAAATCAAGGCGGGTAAAAATACTCAACAAACAAGTATAATTAACGAATATAAACGAAGAAAGCAGCGCGTAAAGGGCTACCTACTAAAAAAGACGACCGTTATAAAAATATAATTTAAATAATTATAAATCGGCACACGATTAGTTTAGTTTAGTAACTTAAAATAAACCGAATTCCGAACGAAAAATCCGACTACTACCGACCCCTCTTCTCGGTTCTCCCGCCGAGGAGGCGAGATTAAAAAACGGGACGAGATATCGAACTCGTAAAAAGTTTCGGACTCGGAAAATAAACCTAAAGTAACCTAACCTAACTCTCGAACCTAACCCAACCTAACCTAACCTAACCTAACCTAACCTAACCTAACCTAACCTAACCTAACCTAACCTAACCTAACCTAACCTAACCTAACCTAACCTAACCTAACCTAACCTAACCTAACCTAACCTAACCTAACCTAACCTAACCTAACCTAACCTAACCTAACCTAACCTAACCTAACCTAACCTAACCTAACCTAACCTAACCTAACCTAACCTAACCTAACCTAACCTAACCTAACCTAACCTAACCTAACCTAACCTAACCTAACCTAACCTAACCTAACCTAACCTAACCTAACCTAACCTAACCTAACCTAACCTAACCTAACCTAACCTAACCTAACCTAACCTAACCTAACCTAACCTAACCTAACCTAACCTAACCTAACCTAACCTAACCTAACCTAACCTAACCTAACCTAACCTAACCTAACCTAACCTAACCTAACCTAACCTAACCTAACCTAACCTAACCTAACCTAACCTAACCTAACCTAACCTAACCTAACCTAACCTAACCTAACCTAACCTAACCTAACCTAACCTAACCTAACCTAACCTAACCTAACATAACCAATTATACCGGACATATTAAAACAATGCAAAGAAATTAATAACAGTTTTAACGATACACATATATATATATATATATACATATATATTCAAAATAAAAAACTGACACCCGTCTCGTAGCCACCTCGTTAGCTAATCGTTTATCGCTAGAAACCGAATTACAGGACGACGATCATAGCAAGGTAGACTTAACGGTAGGAGATACCGTAAAGAAAGCAAGAAGGGCGTAAAGAAATCAAGGCGGGTAAAAATACTCAACAAACAAGTATAATTAACGAATATAAACGAAGAAAGCAGCGCGTAAAGGGCTACCTACTAAAAAAGACGACCGTTATAAAAATATAATTTAAATAATTATAAATCGGCACACGATTAGTTTAGTTTAGTAACTTAAAATAAACCGAATTCCGAACGAAAAATCCGACTACTACCGACCCCTCTTCTCGGTTCTCCCGCCGAGGAGGCGAGATTAAAAAACGGGACGAGATATCGAACTCGTAAAAAGTTTCGGACTCGGAAAATAAACCTAAAGTAACCTAACCTAACTCTCGAACCTAACCCAACCTAACCTAACCTAACCTAACCTAACCTAACCTAACCTAACCTAACCTAACCTAACCTAACCTAACCTAACCTAACCTAACCTAACCTAACCTAACCTAACCTAACATAACCAATTATACCGGACATATTAAAACAATGCAAAGAAATTAATAACAGTTTTAACGATACACATATATATATATATATATACATATATATTCAAAATAAAAAACTGACACCCGTCTCGTAGCCACCTCGTTAGCTAATCGTTTATCGCTAGAAACCGAATTACAGGACGACGATCATAGCAAGGTAGACTTAACGGTAGGAGATACCGTAAAGAAAGCAAGAAGGGCGTAAAGAAATCAAGGCGGGTAAAAATACTCAACAAACAAGTATAATTAACGAATATAAACGAAGAAAGCAGCGCGTAAAGGGCTACCTACTAAAAAAGACGACCGTTATAAAAATATAATTTAAATAATTATAAATCGGCACACGATTAGTTTAGTTTAGTAACTTAAAATAAACCGAATTCCGAACGAAAAATCCGACTACTACCGACCCCTCTTCTCGGTTCTCCCGCCGAGGAGGCGAGATTAAAAAACGGGACGAGATATCGAACTCGTAAAAAGTTTCGGACTCGGAAAATAAACCTAAAGTAACCTAACCTAACTCTCGAACCTAACCCAACCTAACCTAACCTAACCTAACCTAACCTAACCTAACCTAACCTAACCTAACCTAACCTAACCTAACCTAACCTAACCTAACCTAACCTAACCTAACCTAACCTAACCTAACATAACCAATTATACCGGACATATTAAAACAATGCAAAGAAATTAATAACAGTTTTAACGATACACATATATATATATATATATATACATATATATTCAAAATAAAAAACTGACACCCGTCTCGTAGCCACCTCGTTAGCTAATCGTTTATCGCTAGAAACCGAATTACAGGACGACGATCATAGCAAGGTAGACTTAACGGTAGGAGATACCGTAAAGAAAGCAAGAAGGGCGTAAAGAAATCAAGGCGGGTAAAAATACTCAACAAACAAGTATAATTAACGAATATAAACGAAGAAAGCAGCGCGTAAAGGGCTACCTACTAAAAAAGACGACCGTTATAAAAATATAATTTAAATAATTATAAATCGGCACACGATTAGTTTAGTTTAGTAACTTAAAATAAACCGAATTCCGAACGAAAAATCCGACTACTACCGACCCCTCTTCTCGGTTCTCCCGCCGAGGAGGCGAGATTAAAAAACGGGACGAGATATCGAACTCGTAAAAAGTTTCGGACTCGGAAAATAAACGTAAAGTAACCTAACCTAACTCTCGAACCTAACCCAATCTAACCTAACCTAACCTAACCTAACCTAACCTAACCTAACCTAACCTAACCTAACCTAACCTAACCTAACCTAACCTAACCTAACCTAACCTAACCTAACCTAACCTAACCTAACCTAACCTAACCTAACCTAACCTAACCTAACATAACCAATTATACCGGACATATTAAAACAATGCAAAGAAATTAATAACAGTTTTAACGATACACATATATATATATATATATATATACATATATATTCAAAATAAAAAACTGACACCCGTCTCGTAGCCACCTCGTTAGCTAATCGTTTATCGCTAGAAACCGAATTACAGGACGACGATCATAGCAAGGTAGACTTAACGGTAGGAGATACCGTAAAGAAAGCAAGAAGGGCGTAAAGAAATCAAGGCGGGTAAAAATACTCAACAAACAAGTATAATTAACGAATATAAACGAAGAAAGCAGCGCGTAAAGGGCTACCTACTAAAAAAGACGACCGTTATAAAAATATAATTTAAATAATTATAAATCGGCACACGATTAGTTTAGTTTAGTAACTTAAAATAAACCGAATTCCGAACGAAAAATCCGACTACTACCGACCCCTCTTCTCGGTTCTCCCGCCGAGGAGGCGAGATTAAAAAACGGGACGAGATATCGAACTCGTAAAAAGTTTCGGACTCGGAAAATAAACCTAAAGTAACCTAACCTAACTCTCGAACCTAACCCAACCTAACCTAACCTAACCTAACCTAACCTAACCTAACCTAACCTAACCTAACCTAACCTAACCTAACCTAACCTAACCTAACCTAACCTAACCTAACCTAACATAACCAATTATACCGGACATATTAAAACAATGCAAAGAAATTAATAACAGTTTTAACGATACACATATATATATATATATATATACATATATATTCAAAATAAAAAACTGACACCCGTCTCGTAGCCACCTCGTTAGCTAATCGTTTATCGCTAGAAACCGAATTACAGGACGACGATCATAGCAAGGCAGACTTAACGGTAGGAGATACCGTAAAGAAAGCAAGAAGGGCGTAAAGAAATCAAGGCGGGTAAAAATACTCAACAAACAAGTATAATTAACGAATATAAACGAAGAAAGCAGCGCGTAAAGGGCTACCTACTAAAAAAGACGACCGTTATAAAAATATAATTTAAATAATTATAAATCGGCACACGATTAGTTTAGTTTAGTAACTTAAAATAAACCGAATTCCGAACGAAAAATCCGACTACTACCGACCCCTCTTCTCGGTTCTCCCGCCGAGGA
Organism: Agrypnus murinus; assembly: GCA_929113105.1. Taxonomy (NCBI): domain Eukaryota; kingdom Metazoa; phylum Arthropoda; class Insecta; order Coleoptera; family Elateridae; genus Agrypnus; species Agrypnus murinus. Next base: position 10,224 of record CAKMYN010000003.1, on the reverse strand, counting down.
GGCGAGATTAAAAAACGGGACGAGATATCGAACTCGTAAAAAGTTTCGGACTCGGAAAATAAACCTAAAGTAACCTAACCTAACTCTCGAACCTAACCCAACCTAACCTAACCTAACCTAACCTAACCTAACCTAACCTAACCTAACCTAACCTAACCTAACCTAACCTAACCTAACCTAACCTAACCTAACCTAACCTAACCTAACCTAACCTAACCTAACCTAACCTAACCTAACCTAACCTAACATAACCAATTATACCGGACATATTAAAACAATGCAAAGAAATTAATAACAGTTTTAACGATACACATATATATATATATATATACATATATATTCAAAATAAAAAACTGACACCCGTCTCGTAGCCACCTCGTTAGCTAATCGTTTATCGCTAGAAACCGAATTACAGGACGACGATCATAGCAAGGTAGACTTAACGGTAGGAGATACCGTAAAGAAAGCAAGAAGGGCGTAAAGAAATCAAGGCGGGTAAAAATACTCAACAAACAAGTATAATTAACGAATATAAACGAAGAAAGCAGCGCGTAAAGGGCTACCTACTAAAAAAGACGACCGTTATAAAAATATAATTTAAATAATTATAAATCGGCACACGATTAGTTTAGTTTAGTAACTTAAAATAAACCGAATTCCGAACGAAAAATCCGACTACTACCGACCCCTCTTCTCGGTTCTCCCGCCGAGGAGGCGAGATTAAAAAACGGGACGAGATATCGAACTCGTAAAAAGTTTCGGACTCGGAAAATAAACCTAAAGTAACCTAACCTAACTCTCGAACCTAACCCAACCTAACCTAACCTAACCTAACCTAACCTAACCTAACCTAACCTAACCTAACCTAACCTAACCTAACCTAACCTAACCTAACCTAACCTAACCTAACCTAACCTAACATAACCAATTATACCGGACATATTAAAACAATGCAAAGAAATTAATAACAGTTTTAACGATACACATATATATATATATATATATACATATATATTCAAAATAAAAAACTGACACCCGTCTCGTAGCCACCTCGTTAGCTAATCGTTTATCGCTAGAAACCGAATTACAGGACGACGATCATAGCAAGGTAGACTTAACGGTAGGAGATACCGTAAAGAAAGCAAGAAGGGCGTAAAGAAATCAAGGCGGGTAAAAATACTCAACAAACAAGTATAATTAACGAATATAAACGAAGAAAGCAGCGCGTAAAGGGCTACCTACTAAAAAAGACGACCGTTATAAAAATATAATTTAAATAATTATAAATCGGCACACGATTAGTTTAGTTTAGTAACTTAAAATAAACCGAATTCCGAACGAAAAATCCGACTACTACCGACCCCTCTTCTCGGTTCTCCCGCCGAGGAGGCGAGATTAAAAAACGGGACGAGATATCGAACTCGTAAAAAGTTTCGGACTCGGAAAATAAACCTAAAGTAACCTAACCTAACTCTCGAACCTAACCCAACCTAACCTAACCTAACCTAACCTAACCTAACCTAACCTAACCTAACCTAACCTAACCTAACCTAACCTAACCTAACCTAACCTAACCTAACCTAACCTAACCTAACATAACCAATTATACCGGACATATTAAAACAATGCAAAGAAATTAATAACAGTTTTAACGATACACATATATATATATATATATATACATATATATTCAAAATAAAAAACTGACACCCGTCTCGTAGCCACCTCGTTAGCTAATCGTTTATCGCTAGAAACCGAATTACAGGACGACGATCATAGCAAGGTAGACTTAACGGTAGGAGATACCGTAAAGAAAGCAAGAAGGGCGTAAAGAAATCAAGGCGGGTAAAAATACTCAACAAACAAGTATAATTAACGAATATAAACGAAGAAAGCAGCGCGTAAAGGGCTACCTACTAAAAAAGACGACCGTTATAAAAATATAATTTAAATAATTATAAATCGGCACACGATTAGTTTAGTTTAGTAACTTAAAATAAACCGAATTCCGAACGAAAAATCCGACTACTACCGACCCCTCTTCTCGGTTCTCCCGCCGAGGAGGCGAGATTAAAAAACGGGACGAGATATCGAACTCGTAAAAAGTTTCGGACTCGGAAAATAAACCTAAAGTAACCTAACCTAACTCTCGAACCTAACCCAACCTAACCTAACCTAACCTAACCTAACCTAACCTAACCTAACCTAACCTAACCTAACCTAACCTAACCTAACCTAACCTAACCTAACCTAACCTAACCTAACCTAAGATAACCAATTATACCGGACATATTAAAACAATGCAAAGAAATTAATAACAGTTTTAACGATACACATATATATATATATATATATACATATATATTCAAAATAAAAAACTGACACCCGTCTCGTAGCCACCTCGTTAGCTAATCGTTTATCGCTAGAAACCGAATTACAGGACGACGATCATAGCAAGGTAGACTTAACGGTAGGAGATACCGTAAAGAAAGCAAGAAGGGCGTAAAGAAATCAAGGCGGGTAAAAATACTCAACAAACAAGTATAATTAACGAATATAAACGAAGAAAGCAGCGCGTAAAGGGCTACCTACTAAAAAAGACGACCGTTATAAAAATATAATTTAAATAATTATAAATCGGCACACGATTAGTTTAGTTTAGTAACTTAAAATAAACCGAATTCCGAACGAAAAATCCGACTACTACCGACCCCTCTTCTCGGT
>CAKMYN010000002.1:0-43619 GCA_929113105.1 Agrypnus murinus | reverse complement strand
ATTCATTAACGATGTGAAAGACCTGACTGACCTTATGGCATTTAAAATAAGTTTAAGCCAAAGTTAATGCAATATATAAACTAAAACAGACAAGGCGTGTTGTAGTAGGAAGGTATACAAGTATTTACTACCTTACCTGAGCATTTAATTAGAAAAAAGTGTTTTCATGTTAACGAGATATTAACAAAAGTTTTTTCGATTTCAAAATTTTACAGCTGTTGGGTAAATCATTTGGTGGAGGATAGTAATTCCTTACCACAAAATTGTATTAGGAGCTTCTTTTTATAAATGATAGCAGTTAAACAACATATTATATTATACAACGGTGATGTATGGTAGATTGAAATACTTGAAACTTATGAAAATTATGTAAATAATGTTTGTTAGCATATAAGGTTTAAATTTGTGAAGATAAGAAGGTATGAAATGTTATTTTTATGTAAATAAGTTAATAAATAGTTGTGTTAAAAGGAGGTTCCATCGACATTTAATGGAGGCCTTAGTTTGTTATGAAAACCTAAATGTTATATATTATTAGATAGGGAATTTGATAATCTATAACTTTATCGAATTAATTTTAGTTCTAATTAAAATTTATAAACAATAATTTGGTTATGTTAAAAATCAAATGTCAGTGCTCTTTTGTTTTATTGATGATTAAGTGTAGAGTTCAATTGTTTACCAGAAAAGTACAAAATCTCGGCAAGTTACGTCTTTAGAAAAGTGCAGTTCGATTAAAAAGCAATAAAATAATTTTAAGGTTATGTTTTCAGGTAAAAAACATGTAAACAAAACATGTCAAGACTTTGAGGTTATTGTATTTGTATTAAAGTGTTCGAAGTTTTAAAGAAGATTAGTAAACACAAGAGATTTTTTTAATAACAAGAGACTATTTATTTCGCTGGAATTTTTTTTATTTGATAATAAAAATATAATTATCAAATTTTCTTTATGACTAGATTTGATAAATGAATGTGGAATCGAATTATAAAATTAATTGACCTATTTACCACGATTAGACAAACAGTTGGATTTAGAATTCAACTTATTAAAGCCATTTATTTATATGGAAATATTTGAAAGACGTCAATGACATACTTTCTTCATTTCATTGTTCGACCATATAAAAGCAGATAGTAGATACTGGGAAATGTATCACAATACAGTTGGCAAGCTGATGGCGTCAAAGATTTTAATAATTTTTAAATGTGAGTTTTTAAACAATATTTATAGTTAATCATAGTAAGTAAGAAATATGTTGATGCCAGAGGTATTAATCCCCAAATAAAGAGAATTAGGCTCTTTTGGGATTGACATCAAATAGAATTTTGGTATCCAAGTTTAAATTTTCTTTTTATTTTTTATTTTGTTCTTTGTAAAATCAATTAAATAAATTTGTGCTGTATTGATGAAATATTGCTTTATATTTTTTGTATATTACTGTGTTCCTAAATTTGTATATTCATTTAGTGTCCTTTTGATGCGACCCGCCTGAGAGTCTCAATTTGCGAGAAGTTAGACTTTTCACAACAAATTTAATTTAACCTGAGCAATTTTTTTATTTAGGGTAAGAGAGTAGTGAGTTGTGTCTTATAATATACCATCCCCATATTACGTGTGAAGACAACCTGCCATGTCTGTCTGTGCGTGGAATATTATAACAATATGTTAGATTTTTATGTGTTTGTCGAAATGTGTATTAAATATGTATGACATATAAAGATTCAAATATAAACTATTCGATGTAAAAAAAGATGTAAAAATATTTTTTATATTAAAACAACATTTAATAATTAAAACACATTTAACAAGTATTTATTCGATATAATACGTAGTATGCTACTGGGGAGGCTGCTATGATTTTCAACAGGTTACCGTACATAATGACCTTAGCTACTTTCAATTTGCTAGCAGTGTAATTATTATTCCTTTCGGTACATGCTTCTCAATAAAAAACCTTTAAGGTTTTTCCAATGATTACATTAAAAGCTAAAATCACTACCTATATAGTTGTTTAATTATTAATTATTAGTTTTTTAGATAATTATCAAATATTTAATTTAGTACATCAGCAAGCGATTTTCTTATTAACTCTATCATTTAAGTGCCTTGGCATAATTAGTTTTTAATTTTCACCGACGGTTATAGAATTTTAACTTATTTAATACAAATTTATAGAAATCTCAAAAACATAAAAATGATATTAAGAAATACATCAAATGTATATTTATATTTGGAATAGGGGTGGTTTATACGTATCAATCATTCGGTAACCCTCGCTAGATACTATTCAAGAGCAAATCTCATTCTTCATGGCTTTAGAACTAATAATGCCGACAGTCTGCAAACTGCCCTCAACTTCTGACCGTTAATGGACCGCTAATGCTTTACTAATTCTTTCGGCCCATTCATTCATTCAATGTAATTGATGCTGATAAATCCAACTTATCCTTTTAAAGTTATATGGTTAACAATAAACCTATTATTTTATTCTTGGCTACCTAATACTTTCATTAAGCTTCCGATTAATTTTCTAGACAAAAAATCTATAGTCTACCTTAGGCGTGCGTTATATCGCTAGATTGAAACAACTTTTTTTACTAGGTTCCATCCTGAAAAACCTTAATAATGCAAGAAGCAAGAACGTAAGGAGTAAAGTTTAGTGGTCTTCGACGCAAACTTAATTCATCCTGGTCTGGAGTTTTGTAACAATTTGGTTGGCACCCGAGCGTTGCTTGTAATAAATTAGCATCGAGTCAAACCATTTTCTCGTATTTTCGGCGAATTTATATCCGAGACTCGCCTATAAATCTCCGCATTTGAATAATGGCCGAGTAAAAATTGGATTTAGTCCAAATGGAAAACGTACAGTTGGGAACTTTTACTGTGTTCAGGAACTACATAATGTATTTTCGGTTGTATTTTTGTACTACTTCACATTCAGACATTGTGGCGTTTATTGGCACAAAGTAAAGGAAAATGTGTTTTTTTTCGTTTTCCCTTTGTCATATTATTATAGTTTATGCGGTTAAGTATATTAAAAGCATGTGTTTTGTTGCAAATGTATGTCCCTTATTTTTTTATGAAGTATGTAGTAAAACGTTTATGAACAGGTAAGTAACTTTGATGAAATAAGAAAATTCTGAAGCATTTAAACAAAAAAATATCCGCTAATTTACCCGAGTAATGCAACTTAAATAGAATAAATACTTCTATAAATACATAAATTATTTGTTTGTATTTATATAAGCACATGCACTTCAATATGCTACAGCAATGAACTATTTTCCGTCAATAACTTCTCGTTACACCATTAGATGACGTTTTACTCAGTTTTACACTAGAGTCGCTCTATATTACTTATAAGAGTTGAGCCAACGCGAATATCAGTCCGCCATTTTGGATCCAAAAATATACATTGCAAAAATTATTGGTTATGTTTGCCTGGCAAATGTCAAATGTTTCATAACCTGACATTTATTTCATTATAATTTACCATAGCTTATTTGAATTGATTAATATAATCAAATTCCTAAATAGAGTAATATATATTCATATTTTATTTGCAAAATTGAGAAAAGAAGAAACTACTCTCGGCTACAAAAAAAACTGTTAATGTTTCTTATGCACTAGGAAGTGAATTTCCATTTGAATTATTTCCGTAATAAAAACACTTGAAAAGCAGTGAAGATATTTTGCTTGCTGAGTTATTACTCAGTAACATAGTTTGCATATTTTATCAAATGGGCCGATTAAGAAAGATATTTTTATCTTCAAACTGTCGACTGATAAGTTTTTTGTAAAGAATCCTCGACCACCTATTCCACTAAAGTCTTCGCAAATGTATGGCGTACATTCAGGCAATAACACTTTTGTGTTAAATGAATTTATAGAATAAGTAAGAGATAGCTATTCTGGAACGTGGAGACAATGCATAATTAGAAGCAAGACTCCATATTACTAGTGAATTGTAATATGTACCTATCGAGATCAATCATGCAAAACTAAAGATCTTCAAGACCTTTGTGAAGTATTATCTAATCGAGAATACCGTGGTTTCTATGATATTCTGGACACTAATGAAGACCCAGGTGACATTGTCGAGGACGACAACAGCAGTGCTTACACATATTTTTCTTTCATGCTAGATATATGAATCTTTTGTTTAAAAAAGTATATATTTCATTTTTTTTAAATCTGCCAGACCGAATATTCCAATTAAAATGTATCTTATGTTTAATAAAAAAAATAACACATCTGTTTTGCAAATTTTCGTAAAAAAACACAGATTTTTGGATTGCGTAAGCAATTTTGTAGTTCCAAATAATAAAAGTTCTGGCCTTACATTAGTTTTTGGTTCTTTTAAGGGTTATAGTTTTTTGACAAATGCCGTGTTTGACATCAACCCTTCAATTGCAATTTATATTTCTTAAAAACTAGAAGAGAAATACATAAAAATTCTTCGATTTACTAAACATCATATTATTTTGTCAAATTAAGGGCGACCTTTTTACCACCTTATAATTTTATTTGACAGTTAATTGTTATGGATACAATTTATTTATTCTATGGATACAATTGTAGAAACAGTTGTAACCATAGCAAGTAACTTCTACATAAATTTATAAGGAAGTGAAAAGACCTGTCCTATTATTACATAATTTTGTCAAACTTCGTGTTTTTAAATTGGCATTACTGCAAATGGATCCAACCAATCAGCGTTAATTCCCGCGTTGGCCGAACTCTTATAAGTAATATAGAGTGACTCTATTTTACACTAGAGTTACTGCATCTAGTCATCTAGGCCAGCGGGTCGATCAGAGTAACGGAAACCGTCGCCATACTGGGGCAGAGAAGGGTGATTTTTAATAATGGACAAATTAAAACCACGTTTTACGTGTTTAACATATTAGAGATTTGATCTTTCAGAATAAAAAAAACCTTTTAAAGTAAACGTGGATTTGATTAAATTCAATACAGAACGAATAATGAACAATTTCGTGCTTCGTTTGCCCCAATATGGCGGCGGTTTGCGGTACTCTGGTCGACCAGCTGGCCTAGGTAACTATATGCAGTGACTCTATTTTACACTAGAGTCACTCTATATTACTTATAAGAGTTTGGCCAACGCGGGAATTGACGCTGATTGGTTAGATCCATTTCCACTAATGCCAATTGAAAAACACGTTTGACAGTTTGACAAAATTATGTAATAATAGGACAGGTCTTTTCACTTCCTCATAAATTTATGTGGAAGTTACTTGCTATGGTCACAACTGTTTCTACAATTGTATCCATAGAATAAATAAATTGTATCCATAACAATTAACTGCTAAATAAAGTAACAATGAGGTGAAAAGATCGCCCTTTGACAAATAATAAGATATTTAGTAAATCGAAGATTTTTTATGTATTTCTCTTCAGGTTTTTAAGAAATATAAATTGCATTGAAGGGTTGATGTAAAACACAGCATTTGTTAAAAAAACTATAACTCTTAGGAGAACCAAAAACTAATGTAAGGCAAGAATTTTTATTATTTGGAACTATGTGCAGTTTATGAAACATTCTTACACAATCCAAAAATCTGTGGTTTTGACGAAAATTTTCAAAACAGATTTGTTATATTTTTTTATTAAACGTAAGATACATTTTAATTAGAATATATCGGTCTGGCAGATTAAAAAATATTAAAATATGTACTTTTTTAAACAAAAGATTCATATCTTTAGCATGAAAGAAAAAATTTGTATAAGCACTGCTGTTGTCGTCCTTGACAATGTCACCTCGGTCTTCATTAGTGTCCAGAATATCATAGAAACCACGGTGTTCTCGATTCACTCAATGATTCATTCATACTTCACAAAGGGCTTGAAGATCTTTTAGTTTTGCATAATTGATCTCGATAGATACAAGTTGTAATTCCCTAGTAATATGGAGTCTTGTGTCTAATTATGCATTGTCTCCACGTTCCAGAATAGCTATATATCTCTTACTTATTATATTTTTTTATTTAACACAAAAATGTTATTGCCTGAATGTATGCCATACATTTGCGAAGACTTTCGTGGAATAGGTGGTCGAGGATTTTTTACAAAAAACTTATCAGTCGACAGTTTGAAGTTAAAAATATCTTTCTTAGTCGGCCCATTTGATAAAATATGCAAAATATGTTACTGAGTAGTAACTCTGAAATAAAGCGATTTAATAAAGCAAAATATTTTCACTGCTTTTCAAGTGTTTTTTATTACGGAAATAATTCAGATGGAAATTGACTTACTAAACACAAGAGGCATAAACAGTTTTTTTGTAGCTGAGTGTAGTTTCTTCTTTTCTCAATTTTGCAAATAAAACATGAATATATTACTCTACTTAGGACTTTGATTATATTAATCAATTCAAATAAGTTATGGTAAATTATAATGAAATAAATGTCAGGTTATGAAATAATTGAAATTTGTCAGGGAAACATAACCAATAATTTTTACAATGTATATTTTTGGATCCAAAATGGCGGATTGACGTTCGCGTTGGCTCAACCCTTATAAGGAATATAGAGTGACTCTATTTTACACCAAGATCCATTCATGTGTATGTATACCTAGTACACATACATAGGTCATCTCATCAAAATTTCAACGGCCATATTTGAGCCCAAGTTTGATCTGTCAGTTTCTGACATAAGTGAAACGCCAAAGTCTTTTCCCCAAAAAATGACTAGTTGTAGTGCACCAAACTGTTCTAGCAATTCCCGGAATGGTGCACGTTTGTTTGTTTTTCCAAATGATAGGAAAATAAGACAAATTTGTTAGATATGCGTAGAAGTAAGAATTGGTAATTACTGAATACTCAAGATTATATAAAGTAAGCAAGTTTCAGTCTTAATAAAATTACATATAGAAATAATATAAATTATTTAAGCATAAAGGATAGTTTTTAGATTACACACTCTTTTATTAGCGTGTTTTACTGTTCCCCTAGTTTCATTTTGAAGAAACACAATTGAAACGAAAAAGAAAAGATGAATGGTAAATATTGAAATGAAACGCAATTCCTATGTTATTTAACGTTTCTAATATAGTTACAGTAAATAAGAAACGTAAATGATTAAATGAAGAGATAAATATAGTTGCAATTAATAAAGAAAATTAAGACTTTTAAAGGCAATAAAAGAAACATACCATTTAATTTCCAAAAACAATCTTCAATAATACTGGATATGTTAAAGAAAAGCCAAAAATAAAAAGAGAGCCTCGATATACTTTAAAAGATAATACTACGGTACATTCTCATGCAGATACTAAAAGGAGCAGAGACACTATTCACTTCAGGTTTTAAAAAATACCGATGTGGCCGCTGGAGATTTAAAAATGGCAATACAAGTACGATTTGCAGGATAATTTTCAATTACCTAGTTAATATATTCTTAATTTTTAGCTGATTGAAAAGGTTACAAAAACTTAAAAAATAGTTGTAACATCCACTTGCATCATATTCCATTCTGTGCAGATATTTGTAGAAGTAAGATTTCCGTCCACGGCTTTTATATGGCTTTTTGCCATATTTGGATAACAAAAAAGAGAAACTCAAATACTGTTTAAGGGGGATTCCATTAATAAATTAGTTGTATCACAGTTAAAATATTCGCTTTAGTTGTTATTGTTGTTTTGTTCATATAACTAATAAATCTTCACCATTCATCATTTTTTAATGTGTTAAGGTTTTCGTGGTTTTATTTAGTAGTAGTAGTTAATATTACTCAATAACGGAAGATAATTCGAATGCCTAAAAATATTATTTGTTAATAAGTTAATACGTAGTGTTATTGATTTGTTTGAATTAAAACATTCATAACCTTTTCTGTATGTTATGTATATTTAGTGTAAGTTTACGTTCACGTCATTACTAAATTATGACGTCAGACTATGCGCTGTTGCCATATGGAATTGGCTATTCCTTGTTTGATCCAACACCTTTGCTGCATATTTTCAGTGTACGTTTTTAAAGGAATTATTCTCTTATGAACAATATGACTTGTTGATTTGTTCATCCCCATCATCCCTTGTCTTGGATGGTCATTCTTATAGTATACGAATCCAATTTGTCGTAAGGCAATGGATAAATAACTTCTACTTCCTTCATACATGAACTTGGATTTCAATTTTTTGACAAAATATTAAGTGATACATGTTCTCCTGTACCCAAATATGATATATCAATTGAAGAGCACAGCCACACACATAACATCAGGTACTTATTGTTCTTATATATGTATTACATAAATTTCATTGGTAATATATACGCCTCTACAGAGGATCAATCTCTGTAGTTTGTTTTCGATTTCGTTTTCTCTTTGCACTGGACACTTCTTCCACTGATGAAATGTTGGAAACAGTCTTAAGATATATTCTCAGTGCTTGAGAAACTCTCTAGAATTCTATTCAGTTAATACAATTGTAAATCCAAAATAGGTAACAAACTATTGTAAACCAAACTTAGATAACACAAGAAATAAATTTGACAATACAGCGTGTCGCTTACACAGGTGTACCAATCTGTTTTTCTGTTGAAATAAATGTGTATTTTATCATTAAATTAACAAATTACGTTTTGGTTTAAAAACCTATTTCTATTTATTCTATAAATAAATGTATTACTAAATATATGAAAATTAAATTTTATTATTTTCGATAAAGCAAATAATCTTTCTTCATAAAATTCAATTTTGAAAGTTATTATTTGCACAGTTGGTTGTACTCTTACGTCACTACTTTTATATCTATGACGTGAACGTAAACTTAGACTAAACGGTGTATAAATATTTGATTTGACAAATTCATGACAATTTAAAATTACCGCCAAAAAGACGCCATTTTTGTACCCATTTCAAAAGCCAATAGTGGAAATGGGTGAGATAACCTTTATTTTGGATATAATATGCATGGACCTTCTTTTACACTAGAGACCCTTCAATTAGAGTCTGGCCAAGGCGCCCATTTTATATCACAACACATAGCGCCAAATTTGAAAAGTACAGAAATTGTTACACGTCCAAATATTGACACGCATGTGAACAGTATTTGACTTAAGGCTGTCCTGCAGGATAGTTAGAAGTATCCAAAAAATGTAATAGTTTTTAGGACTTGTTTTTATAAATTAAATTCCAGAAAATACAGTGAAGGACTCTTATATAAATATACAGTAGGCAGTTTCTATATTTTATGAAAATTTGGTTCACACAGTTAAAATAGGTTGATTTAGAAAAAAAATTTATAATAGTTTTTCTCAACGGGTAATACAGCCAGGATTGTGGTTTTACTTTATTTTGCAAACATGTTATTTTTTGTACTAGGCTGTTTTTATGAATTTGTTTAAAAGTTAATAGTTATTAAAATAAAAAATGGAAAATAGGCAATCCAGTTAACAGAGGAGCTTCGAAATTATCTAACATTAGGGGCTAACAGTAGTATAATTCTCGGATCTTTTAATCAGGAAGTCAGGCGACATTCCGTCGAGACAGTATCACTTACAAAATGCATGAAGGTAAATTCAATACGTTTTAAAAACTATAAAGAAATTGACTAGTACTTAGTAAGAAATTCTTTATAAATTTGGTTAATATGCATTACCTTATATTAAATCTACCTCATAGTTTATTATAATTAATTTATTTATAAACCTTGAAAACTAATTACTGTTCTTCTGTTGTTATATACATTTCAAGTGATAAATACTTGATAAATACAATAACACTTGCACAGAAATATTAATAATAGGTGCATTTTTTATTCGCATCGTGCGAATAAAAATGAATTAATTTAGAAAGAAAAATTAATTGAAATTACCGTACTAGAATAAGAAGGTTACAAAAAGTTTAAATTTATTTATGAAAATTAATCATTTGTGTGCATTACAACACAAAATTAAAATTAATAAAATATAGACGGTACAGTGCGCGTATAAAGTCTGGAACTATCGAAATAAACCTTTTATTAAATATTTTTGACTATTCAACTCACATGTCATTTATTAAAAATTGACCAATTAAAATGCAGCATTTGATATTTTTAATCCAATGAAAATGAATTGTATCGACAATTCTCACTAGTGAAAATTGTCGACAATTTTCACTAGTGATAACAATCGACAATTTTAATAAAACACAAATATTTAACAACATTTATTTTTGAGTATTGAACGTACAATTATTAAATGTAACATTGCTACATTTATGAAAAACAATTTGATTTTTTAAAGCGTGTTCGTTGAATAGTCTCTCGAATACCATAAGTAGTCAAAGTTAAGTAGATTATTTTTGTGGTGCTTAACACTCATGTCTATCATGCTTGCGAATACCACTCGTGCTGCGCACTCGTGGTATTTAAATGCAAGCATGATAGACATTCGTGAAACCACCACAAAAATAGTCGACATAACTTTGACTACTAATGGTATTATAAGTGACTATTTCATTCATAGACTTTTTGACCAATAAGATGCCTTCAAACAATAATCACCGCAAATTTTCAATTGATAAAATCAAACAAGCCAAAATTTTGCCACTTCTGCCTACCCAATGAGACATGAAATCTTCGAAACAATATCGAATGCAGCCTAATTTTCAAGTGACAAATTTTTACATTTTTGGACCATTTCCATAACAACCTAAAAAACCACATTTTTCGTTTTGAACATTTTTGACAGTTTCATTGAATTCGTTGTTAAAGATGAATGAAAACAAGAGATTTGAAAATGTATCCATCCCTAATATCACATCTTCAACTTCACTGAGCGTCCCTGAAAACACGGTCAAGACCAAGGCGTGTATATTAGGGTGGAACGAAATATTTTAGTTTTAAATTTCAAAACGTAATAGGCAGTAAAAGTTGCCTTTTGGGTCACATAAGTAAACCTTAAAATCTGGAGAATATAGGTTAATGCTTTCCAGTGCCCCAATGGCATTAAAAATTAGAAAATTTTCGATTAAACCCCAAAATTTTATAAATTTAGAAACAGATTTTTTTGAAATGTAATAGTGCACCAAAGTTACTATTTGGGTCTCATATAAAACCCTTAAAATCCGGAGAATATAGGTTAATGCTTTCCAGTGCCCCAATGGCATTAAAAATTAGGAAATTTTCGATTAAACCCCAAAATTTTATAAATTTAAAAACAGATTTTTTGAAATGTAATAGTGCACCAAAGTTACTATTTGGGTCTCATATAAAACCCTTAAAATCTGGAGAATATAGGTTAATGCTTTCCAGTGCCCCAATGGCATTAAAAATTAGAAAATTTTCGATTAAACCCCAAAATTTTATAAATTTAAAAACAGATTTTTTTGAAATGTAATAGTGCACCAAAGTTACTATTTGGGTCTCATATAAAACCCTTAAAATCTGGAGAATATAGGTTAATGCTTTCCAGTGCCCCAATGCCATTAAAAATTAGGAAATTTTCGATTAAACCCCAAAATTTTATAAATTTAAAAACAGATTTTTTTGAAATGTAATAGTGCACCAAAGTTACTATTTGGGTCTCATATAAAACCCTTAAAATCTGGAGAATATAGGTTAATGCTTTCCAGTGCCCCAATGCCATTAAAAATTAGGAAATTTTCGATTAAACCCCAAAATTTTATAAATTTAAAAACAGATTTTTTTGAAATGTAATAGTGCACCAAAGTTACTATTTGGGTCTCATATAAAACCCTTAAAATCTGGAGAATATAGGTTAATGCTTTCCAGTGCCCCAATGGCATTAAAAATTAGAAAATTTTCGATTAAACCCCAAAATTTTATAAATTTAAAAACAGATTTTTTTGAAATGTAATAGTGCACAAAAGTTACTATTTGGGTCTCATATAAAACCCTTAAAATCTGGAGAATATAGGTTAATGCTTTCCAGTGCCCCAATGGCATTAAAAATTAGAAAATTTTCGATTAAACCCCAAAATTTTATAAATTTAAAAACAGATTTTTTTGAAATGTAATAGTGCACCAAAGTTACTATTTGGGTCTCATATAAAACCCTTAAAATCTGGAGAATATAGGTTAATGCTTTCCAGTGCCCCAATGCCATTAAAAATTAGGAAATTTTCGATTAAACCCCAAAATTTTATAAATTTAAAAACAGATTTTTTTGAAATGTAATAGTGCACCAAAGTTACTATTTGGGTCTCATATAAAACCCTTAAAATCTGGAGAATATAGGTTAATGCTTTCCAGTGCCCCAATGCCATTAAAAATTAGGAAATTTTCGATTAAACCCCAAAATTTTATAAATTTAAAAACAGATTTTTTTGAAATGTAATAGTGCACCAAAGTTACTATTTGGGTCTCATATAAAACCCTTAAAATCTGGAGAATATAGGTTAATGCTTTCCAGTGCCCCAATGGCATTAAAAATTAGAAAATTTTCGATTAAACCCCAAAATTTTATAAATTTAAAAACAGATTTTTTTGAAATGTAATAGTGCACAAAAGTTACTATTTGGGTCTCATATAAAACCCTTAAAATCTGGAGAATATAGGTTAATGCTTTCCAGTGCCCCAATGGCATTAAAAATTAGAAAATTTTCGATTAAACCCCAAAATTTTATAAATTTAAAAACAGATTTTTTTGAAATGTAATAGTGCACCAAAGTTACTATTTGGGTCTCATATAAAACCCTTAAAATCTGGAGAATATAGGTTAATGCTTTCCAGTGCCCCAATGGCATTAAAAATTAAAAAATTTTCGATTAAACCCCAAAATTTTATAAATTACAAAACAGATTTTTTTGAAATGTAATAGTGCACAAAAGTTGCTATTTGGGTCTCTCATATAAAACCCTTAAAATCTGAAGGCTATACGAGATACCTTTCCAGTGCCTTAGCCTTTTGAAAATTAGTCATTTTTCTAAAAACGACACGTATTTTAATGCTCCGCCACTGCCTTTTACGTCGGCAATCGTAACCGCTGTAATAGGATGCTTGCGCTGCTGTTTTATGACTGTCGTTGGCTTTTGTTTATTTTGTGTTGAATGCTCGACTAAGTAAGACGTGGTTCGATTAAGTGAGATATTTGTTGTGCTCTTGAGTGTTTAAAATTTTTTTAAAATATGGCTACATCGATTTTAAAGACTAGACAGACTGCAAACTGCGTTGTTTTTGGTGCACCGAGCGAATTAAAGGACAATGTTTTGCCTACTTATGAAGAAGTGATGAAGTTTTTTTTATGGTTGAGACAAGAGACTCAAATTAAATCTGTGAGTGAAATAGGTGAAATTATAGTTTCCAAGTTGACCGGAATATGGGAAAAAGCTTCTATACCGATAGTGTCAAGTAACAGGGTAATGAAATTATTCAGAGACTATCACGATAAGTATAGAAATTTGTTAAAACCCTGTAAGGGTCGAAAGAATGATAACAAATATAAATTAAAATTATCAAAATTTCGAGAAGATGCCAGAAAAAAGTTATTTGATATTGCAGCTTGCAAATGCAAAAGTTTTTCTGCATGTTCTTGTGAAAAATTTCGCAAAGTACCGAAAGATGAGCAGCTTTTTCTCAATGATCAACGAACGGAAAGGAAAATGGTCATTGGGTCTGTTGATTTAGTAGCAACTAGAAAAAACGAAGAAAAAAATAGGAGAAATCAAAAAGAGTTGTTAAGGTTTGTGAAATATACAGAGACAGATCTAAAGTCAAATCCGACCCGTAGTGATAATTCTGATAATGTAGACCTACTTGTGAGAAGCGCTAGTAGGGATACCGAAATGTTACCTGATAACGTCGAAGCTTCAACTTCTCAAGGTAACAAAGCCATCCAAATGAGGGTCCCATTGCCTTCGCTTGCGTTAGCTTGTGAACGAACGGGCGTTTCTGATAGAGCTGCGGCAATTATTGCGAGTGCTGTACTTGAAGATGTTGGAATGGTATCAAAAACATATACTACGAATGTGATTGACAGAATGAAAATTCGAAGACAAAGGCAGCAACTTCGAGAAACTATAGTAAGGGCAGAAACAGAAAATTTGTCGCCTCTTAATGGTCTCTACTTTGATGGTAGAAAAGACAAAACTTTAGTTTTAAAAGTTGAAGAGACCACGTCGCATCGCAAAACCGTCACAGAAGAACATTATGTTCTAGTTCAAGAACCAGGGTCCGAATACTTGGGACACGTAGCGCCATTATCTGGATCAGCTGCGAATATTAAACTGAGTATTGTCAGTTTTTTGGAAAAACAACAGGTTAATATATCAAAGATTGTAGCTCTTGGATGTGATGGAACAGCAGTAAATACGGGACCGAAGGGTGGAGCTTTGAGGTTGTTGGAGGAATATTGTGACAAACCAATGCAATCGTTTATTTGTCAACTACACGGGAATGAACTCCCATTGTGTCATCTCTTCCAGCAATTGGATGGACAGACAACTGGACCACGTGCATATTCAGGACCTATTGGTAAGAAATTGTCTGAATGTGAGAAGCTTGAAGTAATTAACTTTATTCCAATTGAATCCGATTTACCCGAGATTGATGAGACACAGTTAAGCACAGACCAAAAATATTTGTTAGGAATATGCCGTG
Organism: Agrypnus murinus; assembly: GCA_929113105.1. Classification (NCBI taxonomy): domain Eukaryota; kingdom Metazoa; phylum Arthropoda; class Insecta; order Coleoptera; family Elateridae; genus Agrypnus; species Agrypnus murinus. Next base: position 29,048 of record CAKMYN010000002.1, on the reverse strand, counting down.
CCATTATTACAGGATGTTGCAGTAATAGTTTAGCTCGAAGGGATCCGGGCAAACAATCTCATTCTCGATGGTTGACAACAGCGAGTAGGTTGCTTCGTTTATATATTGGAACAGAGTCTCCATCAGAAAACCTTAAAATATTGGTAGAGTATATTGTAAAAGTTTATACTCCAGTTTGGTTTAAAATCAAGTGCAATTCGTCTTGCAAGAACGGCTCTCAAAATCTTTTTGAGCTAATTAAACGGTCTCGTTATTTAAGTTTAAACCTTAAAAACATTATAGATCCTGTAATCCAGAGAAATGGGTACTTTGCTCATCCGGAAAACATTCTTTTAACGATGTTATGTGACGACCGAAAACATATTAGAGAGCTTGCCTTAAGAAGGATTTTAAAAGCTAGGGAAAATCCACCTAGGACAATCAGACAATTCCAAATACCAAAATTAAATTTTGAAGCCAAAGACTACATAGAGTTAATATCCTGGCAAAACTGTAATTTAACAGAGCCACCACTAACTTTTGAATACTCAACAGATGAATTGAAAAGTATGGTAAATTCCGGATGTGTGAAAGAAGATGGAACCGTTATGGAGATGGAGTTTCAAAAGTTTCCCTGTCATACGCAGGCTGTTGAGAGGTGCGTTAAGCTAGTAACGGAGGCGTCTTCAGCAGTTTGTGGTCAGGTTTCCAGAGATGGATTCATTTGCGCCAGGTTGGAGTCACGAAAAATTATGCCAAAATTTGATACCAAAGCACAATATGCAACTAAAAAGTAAATTTTCCGAAGGGTGGGTAGGGCCGGGTGGAGCTCGATATGCAACTACCTCCTCGCGGTGAGCTCTGGGATATTGTGTTTTTTAAATAGCACTTTAGCTATTTTAAAAACATAATATGCGAAGAGATGCATAACATTAAACTCAAACTCAAATCAGTTTATATTTTCTCAAATTTCAGACAGTGTGGGGCAGTGAAAGTTTTTATGCGATTTCGTCCATTTTTTGCGGCATAATAGAGAATTCCGAAAGGCAACTTTTCCGCACTATTACAACACGATATTCAAAAAAAATTTTCGTACCACCCTAGTGTATATGGAAGCAATTTTCGGAGTTTTGCGCAGAAAGAAATTATGAACTGACGGCCGTAAGTCAGCTTGCAGAAATTTTACAAGATTGGGGCTTTAATATGAAGAAGAAAGGTGGCGGTGAGTACAAAGAAACGTGCATAAAATCTATCTGGAACACCACGGCAAAGTTATTACAAGAAAAATATTTTGACGATTTTGGCATAAGAATTGATCCATTCTCGGATATTAGTTTTAAAAATGCAAGACTTGCCAGAGATGCGAAAAGAAAAAGCCTTCCGCAATGTTCGGACAAAAGAAAGGTTAGTGCTCAAGCTTTAACATTGAAAGAGATCCAGATGATGGCTAGTCTATGGAAAGAAGATAATCCTGAAGGACTTCAGCGGAATTTGTTTCATATATGTGCTGTCGAACTCGCATGGAGAGGAAATGAAGCCGCGAATTGCAAAATTCACTTCTTTAAGGATGAAATTGACAACCATGGGCAATGGACGGGAAGAGTAGAATATAACCCCATTTTCACAAAAACAACACAAGGTGGTTGTAAGTCGTTAGCAGACAGTAAATGGTTGATCAAAAATAATGAAAATGAAAGTTTTTGTCCTGTTCGGTTATTAAAACTCTTGTTGACTAAAAGGGAATGTACAATAACGAGTGACAAATTATTTTTAACTATAAATCCAAATTGGAAATCTGGTAAATGGTACAAAAATATTCCTGTAGGTATAAATACCTTATTAAAATGGACTAAAGAATCTGCGAAGAGAATTGGGATAAAAACAGATAAAGTGAAAATTACTAATCATTCTCATGGCGCTTCTACAGTGTCTACTTTAGCGAAAACAGGTGTTGGTGAACAACAACTAATCAAATTAACAGGACATTCATCCTCTCACTCTATTAAACCATATCTTCAACTCGATTCTGATCATCATCAGAAGCTAATAGAGAATTTACGAAGTAGTACATCGATAAAAGCAGGAACCACGACTACAACTTCTGTCACAGCCACAGAAAAAAATGGCAATTTAAGTAACATTGTTTATAACAACTGTACTTTTAATATATATATATAACAATAAATAGTTGTAGATTTGAATGTATAGTTTTATTCATGAAATAGTCATCCGAATACCATTCGTGGTAAAATTTTGTCTTGGCAAAATTTTACGATTGATTTACTCGAGTTCGTTGCCAATTTATCTCGCGACATTGATTAAAAATCACTCGCCTGGCGGCTCGTGATTTTTTTAACAATGTCGCTCGATAAATTGTTACGCAACAAACTCTCGTACAATCTGCAAATTTTTCCGACGAAATTAGACCACTTGTGATATTATATATGAAAAAATCCTCGAACACGTCGATTTTTATCTTAAATGAGACATATTTTAGTGTAATTGTTATTTGTAGATCGTCTTTTGTTTCTGAGTATTGGCTATAGTGAAAATTTTTTTAAATGGAAACCCTAATTTTTTTGATGGATTTGGAAAGATAATGCAATTCTAGGAACTCTGAATTGTTTTTTAATTTTTGTTTTAAAACTTTAAAAGCAATTATCTCGGAAATCTCTTAATACAGTATCATACTTTTTTAGCATATTTGGTCTTAGAATTGCAGTATCTTTCCAAATCCATCATAAAAAATTAGGGTTTCCAATTAAAAAAATTTTCGCTATCGCCGTAACTCTGAAACACTAGACCATCTAGAAATAACAATTACATTAAAATATGTCTCATTTAAGATAAAAATCGATGTGTTCGAGGATTTTTCTAAAAATATTTAATAAAAGATTTCTTTGGATAGTTCCAGATTTTATACGCGCATTGTATAAAACGTACTAAAATTATAAAAATTAAAATTATTTTAAAATTCTAGCATTGATCTTTATGCGTTTCTGATAAACGTATCTGATGAAAAGTATAATAAAATAAGAAAAAACAAATATAATCGTTGGCTATGTTACGTTAGCAATAAATCTCATCTACAATTTTTTTTTATTTTTCAAAATTTAAAAAACATTTAATAACAAAACAGTTGGAAAAACTATAATCTTTCTTAACCCAGATATTTCTTGCCCAATTTCTTTTTTTGCGAAATACTTTTAGTCTAGTTTAAAAGCGGTCTCACTTTTGCAAATTTGCCCAACTGGTTAAGTGCTTCGTTGTTACAACAATGGAAATTTGTCATTAAATGTACTGTTACAAAAACCGTTAAAATAACGAAATCATCCGATCAAATGAAGTTATTATCTACTTTGATGACATCTCTTGGGCTTAGAATAACTAGCAATAAATTAAACTGAAATAGTTATTTGTATCACTAGGCTAGAAAATGCAGTTTTGCAAGTGCGAGTAATATTGAGGGCAGAGGCGAAGCCGAGGCCCCCAAAATGCGAGCACTTGCGAAACATTTTCTGGCCGTGTAATGCACAAAACTTTTTTGGTCGACAAATTTTTTAAATTAAAACAATTAATTAATTTATTGTTAAAATATCTCCGGCTAGGGAATTTATTTTCTTCTATTGGCGGTCCTCACTCCATGGTGTAATTATTTGAATTTAAAATTATTTTATGACATTTGTCAAATTAAAACTTTTGCAAGCAAAATTCAATTGCATTTTGGTTGAAAAATGGATAAAGAAAATATACCACCACATATTCAAAAAGTGGCAGAAACCGCAATTCAAAATTTATTGCCAGAAAAGTCGTCCAATCGATATTGGAAAGAATACGAACTATTCAAAAAATGGGCTTCTGATAATGGAGTAAATACTTATAATGAATATGTCTTGGTGGCTTATTTTGAAGAAAAGTCGAAGTCCTTAAAATCGTCGACGTTGTGGTCGGTATACTCAATGTTGAAATCGACTTTAAACATTAAAGACAACATTAATATAGAGAAATACACAAAATTAATAGCTCTTTTAAAGCGCAAACATGACGGGTATCTCCCAAAAAAATCGAAGATTTTAGAGATGACGGATTTAGAAAAATTTATAAACGAAGCTCCAAATGAAGATTACCTTATGATAAAAGTAAGTAAAATTATTCTTTTTATCCTAACTAATTAAAAAATATACCTACTTGTAGACAGCTTTAATATTTGGCTTATGGGGCGCTTGTCGAATTCAGGAGTTACGAGACATAAAAACTGAAGATGTCATTGATAGAGGGGATGTTATAGTCATAGCTATTCTTCACACCAAAACTAAAAAACCTCGTACTTACTGCGTGACAGAAGTGCACTGGCTTGACCTTATTCGAAAATACATGTCCTTAAGACCAAACACTGAGATTAAAAGTTTTTTTCTATTTTATTCAAAAAACAAATGTACAAGGCAACCTGTGGGGATTCATTCGTTTGGAAGTATGCCCTCAAAAATAGCATCATATTTACAATTAGAGAATCCCAAAAACTATACGGGTCATTGCTTCAGAAGGACCAGTGCTACAGCTCTGGCAGGGGATGGGGTCGATTTAACAACCTTGAAGCGACTGGGGGGCTGGAAAAGCAGCACAGTCGCTGAACAATATATAGAAGATTCTTTGGGTGCTAAAATAAACATTGCAAATAAATTAGTGCATCAAAACAGTTTGGCACCACAACCTTCAACGAGTAGATCAGTTCCATAGGAAAGTTGAACACCAGAACCTTCTTCTTTGTTTAACGTTTCAAATTCATCTACCGTTCATAACGTGCAACTTAAATTACAAGATAAAAATTTGCCAAATGTTAACCTTTCCAATTCCGATCTGGAAAATTGTACAATCAAGTTTAACTTTAAATAATTTCTTGTGTATTTACATTTACTTTTAGAGGATGTTTTCGATTTCGTTGTTCGTGTTATTGTTCTTATGTTTCGTAGCAGATTAATTAAATTTTGTTCTATCGACTTATTTCACTCTCATTGACTGTTCATGTCATAACCTAAAAAGTAAACATGCATTTTCCGAATGAAACATCTTTATAGCTTACCTACCCCTCAATTACGCGATATCATTTACGATTTATTAAACTGATAGATACCTTTAGCTATATAATAGTTTAAAAACAGTGAAAAGGATTTATCATTACTGAATTTGTAAAAGTTTTGACATTTCAGCAATCAGCGTCGGTGTCGGTAAGTCAGTGGTACCAATCCAAAATCTTTCAAAGTCCCTGTTTCATTTTCTTGCCTAAGCAAGAAAAAGCCATTTTCAAGACGATTTTGTCGAATGGAAAATCCGTTTTTCTAGACGGAGGCCGAAAAACGTCCTTTTAAAGGACGGTGGGAAAATCACAAGAAACATGCTATACGTAATGCTATAGTGCCTCGTAAAAGTACCATAGAAAATATGTTTGACAACTTTTATCGAAAAATGTTTTTTACAGCCTAACAGTACGCTAAATTTACTACAAAATAAGTGAGGAAGTTATGTTTTTTAACTTTGAAAAAGACGTTGGAAACTGAATTATTATATCATTCGCGTAAATACAAAGTTTACATAACATGCAGTGGCGTAGCTAGGGTGGGTGTCACCCGGGGCAGAAGTAATGGTATCACCCCTATACTTAGATGTAAAATAGTTTATAAATCCTAAGTAGGTATTGGGTCACTTGAGCTGACCCCTTCCCTTCCTACTTTTGGCCACGCCTGCTGCTCTCTGATTGGCTATCCCCTCTCCTCTAGCTCCTCCCCTTGCTTCTGATTGGTCGACGCCATCTTGGATGACACGCCTACTATATTCAAATAACCCGCGATCTAATTAATATTCAAATGGCCCGCGATCTAATTAATATTCAAATGAGGCGTGGTCTAACTAATGCGCGAATTAAATACGCGAATTAAATTAATTGATCTAATTAAATTAATTCACGGTATCATTTACATATCTCCTCTCTCATTTACATATATCATTTCTCATATGCATGCGCGAACATATCTACCATTTTGTATCTGTCATTTTCAATTTGTCATCTAGGATTTCCCGCCCTTAGATTCAAATTTTTAGTACTACTACTGCCATCTATCGGTGTCTTCATATGATCGGTATAGTAGATTCCTCTCTCTCGCTCTCACTTGTCACTTCCAACTTGTCAATGTTTCCCGCTGAAAGATTTGAATTCACTCTGAAATCGGTATAGTAGATTTCTATGCGCCTGTTGATAGGCAACCCGCTATATTTTTTTATAAAAAACCAATGGAGCTAACAAGGTTTGAACCGGGGACCGCTCGAATGGTAGCCAGCCAATGCATCCACTACACCAACGAGGTAATCTATTAAAAGACTGTAAAAGTTGTATTTATTAAATAGTTACGCGTCAGCGCTAATCTTATACGAACTAAAATTCATATTAAGCATAATTAATCTATATGATTATTTCGACGAACAACGTTTTAAAATAACGCAAAGAAATCTTAATCCTAACAAAATAATAAGCGGACTTAAAATTCCTAGAGCTCGTAACAATGAATCATTACACTAGAATGTTAAATGTTGCGCAAAAATTTATATGGATGCTCGAATTAATCAATTTACATATCTCATCCCCCATTTACATATATCATTTATCATATGCATGTCCGAATTAAATTAATTCACGGTATCATTTACATATCTCATCCCCCATTTACATATATCATTTATCATATGCATGCCCAAATTAAATTAATTCACGGTATCATTTACATATCTCATCCCCCATTTACATATATCATTTATCATATGTATGCCCGAATTAAATTAATTCACGGTATCATTTACATATCTCATCCCCCATTTACATATATCATTTATCATATGTACGGTATCATTTACATATCTCATCCCCCATTTACATATATCATTTATCATATGTACGCCCGAATTAAATTAATTCACGGTATCATTTACATATCTCATCCCCCATTTACATATATCATTTATCATATGCATGCCCGAATTAAATTAATTCACGGTATCATTTACATATCTCATCCCCCATTTATATATATCATTTATCATATGCATGCCCGAATTAAATTAATTCACGGTATCATTTACATATCTCATCCCCCATTTACATAACTGATATCTCATTCTGTACATCTCATTTTATATATTATTTGTCATCTCTCTCTCATAAATTTATTTTAAAATAAATCAGTCCTATTTGATATTTATCTATAGGTCGTCATGTAATTCTGCGAAAACAATTTAATATGTAGAAACGTAATAATAATAAAAATTTATTTTCAACTATTCAAAGTAACTCTAAAGCTACTGTCAATTACCTGTCGGATTAGCTCTGATGCATTAGACCTGTTTAAATATACGCCATAAACATTTAAAATACGATTTTCAAGTAAAGCAAATTCTAATTTGAAAGAAAAAAGAGTTGATGAAAAGAATTAGGGTCGTTATGATTTCATAAAATTTTATTTAAATGAAACGTTTAAGAATATAGAATACTGTAGAGCATTATTTTTAAAATTCAAAAAACATTATCTATAGCTAAAACTGGTTAATAAATAACTTTCAAACTAAATGTTTTTGCATGAAAATACGTACAAACTAATTAGCCATGTTTCGACATTCTTTAAAACTGATTTCAAACCATAAATAAACAAACGTTCTTACGAATGACTGAAAGGAATTTAGATTTTCTAAATAATTTGTTAAGAGATCATCATCTTAAAAGCGACATAAATTATTGTTTTAAATGACAATTACTCACCCTTGTGTTAACCCGTATGCTAAGTATGTCCTAATGGTAAAACTGTAATCGACGAGATCTAATATCATAGTAATATTATAACAGATTAGGTGACCTAACAAACTCTTTAAAGAAATGTTTATTTACATGTATGAGATAGTATTTAACATAATGTCCTTACATACTGGGTTACGATAGAGACGGGTAATCATACGAGCTGCTGAAATGTATGATATATTATAAAATAACGTTTAAATAAGAGTTTACTTTAGATGCTACGAATATCTATATGGTGTATAAACAATAAGAACACATATTTAGAAACAGTTTACAAGGTAGTAGATATAACGAAAAAGGCTAGCATTTGTTCAAAATTACATTACGTCTAGAGGGCGATATGAATATAACTTATAGGATTTAATCAAACTAGAAAAATATCGATATATATATCCAGCGTTGAGAAATAATTATACTATGCGTTTAAATGTTTAAGTTCATCATAGCCTGCATCTCCTAAAATATGAGCGTTATACACATGTTTGAAATTCAATTCATCTTGCTTAAAGAGAATAAGTTAGCGTTGTCCCTAATCAGATGTTTCGGTATCTTTGCATATGTCTGACCTAAATAAAATGAATCAACATCCTTTATGTCTACTCATGCTAAAATATTCTCAAAGTTTTTCCTGTTTGTCACAGATAATATCATCGAAAATGAATACTGAATTAGGTTTCACATCATTAGGGGTGATTACATCATCGTTTTCGCCATATTTAGTTTGAAATAAAGACTTGGCGTATAGGTAGATATTTTCAAATTTTAATTCGTTTTCATTAGTTAGTAGACCTAACAAGACATTAGTTTTACCACAAGAAGAAGGTACACTCAAAATTGCTCTATAGGAAACAGATAAAAGCTTACAATGCTTCTTATCACCATCGGAATATTATCGAGAAACACAATCGTCTAAGTTAAAATTATTGATTTAAAAAGTAATGACCATTACTCATCCTTTGTGTTTCGCCATATTTAAACGTTATTTTACAATACATCATACATTTTCAATAGCTTCGAAATACGCAGATACGTAATAATATACTATATACTCTTGTAGGTTATTCAACGTATCTATAGTAAACTCTTATGATTAATAATAATCTGTAACCTTATTGTTTTTTATTACATCACAGGTTAGATCATACGAATATAATTCAGGTTAGATTAGGTTAGAGCCTGCGAATACATTTTTAGGGCAGAACGTAGGGAGCAGAGTAAGTACAAAACAACATACTTTCATACAAGAACGTTTATTGATACGAGTAGTTTCGACGCTACTTAAAACATAATACATAACTTATATATAATATCTATTAAAATAGTACATTTCGTATACACTAATAATGGTACTACATACTCGACTATAAAGTAAACATGGTAGGTATAACAACAGTTTAAAAGAATAGATAGTAAATATAACTATATCTAATTATTTTATATAATACTATATTAACTAAGAGGTTATATACAGAATATATACGCCTGTATTCGACCTCTAGAGGGTTCATAAGACTACACTAGACCAGACCAGACCATCCTTGTGAACTCATAATGTCCCAGTGGTGTACTAAATGCTGTTTTCTGTTGATCCTCTTTTTTCATGGGGATTTGATGGAATCCAGAAGCGAGATCTAATGTGGTGAAGTACCTGGATAGCCTGCTGCTCTCTGATTGGCTATCCCCTCTCCTCTAGCTCCTCCCCTTGCTTCTGATTGGTCGAGGCCATCTTGGATGACACGCCTACTATATTCAAATAACCCGCGATCTAATTAATATTCAAATGGCCCGCGATCTAATTAATATTCAAATGAGGCGTGGTCTAACTAATGCGAGAATTAAATACGCGAATTAAATTAATTGATCTAATTAAATTAATTCACGGTATCATTTACATATCTCCTCTCTCATTTACATATATCATTTCTCATATGCATGCGCGAACATATCTACCATTTTGTATCTGTCATTTTCAATTTGTCATCTAGGATTTCCCGCCCTTAGATTCAAATTTTTAGTACTACTACTGCCATCTATCGGTGACTTCATATGATCGGTATAGTAGATTCCTCTCTCTCGCTCTCACTTGTCACTTCCAACTTGTCAATGTTTCCCGCTGAAAGATTTGAATTCACTCTGAAATCGGTATAGTAGATTTCTATGCGCCTGTTGATAGGCAACCCGCTATATTTTTTTATAAAAAACCAATGGAGCTAACAAGGTTTGAACCGGGGACCGCTCGAATGGTAGCCAGCCAATGCATCCACTACACCAACGAGGTAATCTATTAAAAGACTGTAAAAGTTGTATTTATTAAATAGTTACGCGTCAGCGCTAATCTTATACGAACTAAAATTCATATTAAGCATAATTAATCTATATGATTATTTCGACGAACAACGTTTTAAAATAACGCAAAGAAATCTTAATCCTAACAAAATAATAAGCGGACTTAAAATTCCTAGAGCTCGTAACAATGAATCATTACACTAGAATGTTAAATGTTGCGCAAAAATTTATATGGATGCTCGAATTAATCAATTTACATATCTCATCCCCCATTTACATATATCATTTATCATATGCATGTCCGAATTAAATTAATTCACGGTATCATTTACATATCTCATCCCCCATTTACATATATCATTTATCATATGCATGCCCAAATTAAATTAATTCACGGTATCATTTACATATCACATCCCCCATTTACATATATCATTTATCATATGTATGCCCGAATTAAATTAATTCACGGTATCATTTACATATCTCATCCCCCATTTACATATATCATTTATCATATGTACGCCCGAATTAAATTAATTCACGGTATCATTTACATATCTCATCCCCCATTTACATATATCATTTATCATATGTACGCCCGAATTAAATTAATTCACGGTATCATTTACATATCTCATCCCCCATTTACATATATCATTTATCATATGCATGCCCGAATTAAATTAATTCACGGTATCATTTACATATCTCATCCCCCATTTATATATATCATTTATCATATGCATGCCCGAATTAAATTAATTCACGGTATCATTTACATATCTCATCCCCCATTTACATAACTGATATCTCATTCTGTACATCTCATTTTATATATTATTTGTCATCTCTCTCTCATAAATTTATTTTAAAATAAATCAGTCCTATTTGATATTTATCTATAGGTCGTCATGTAATTCTGCGAAAACAATTTAATATGTAGAAACGTAATAATAATAAAAATTTATTTTCAACTATTCAAAGTAACTCTAAAGCTACTGTCAATTACCTGTCGGATTAGCTCTGATGCATTAGACCTGTTTAAATATACGCCATAAACATTTAAAATACGATTTTCAAGTAAAGCAAATTCTAATTTGAAAGAAAAAAGAGTTGATGAAAAGAATTAGGGTCGTTATGATTTCATAAAATTTTATTTAAATGAAACGTTTAAGAATATAGAATACTGTAGAGCATTATTTTTAAAATTCAAAAAACATTATCTATAGCTAAAACTGGTTAATAAATAACTTTCAAACTAAATGTTTTTGCATGAAAATACGTACAAACTAATTAGCCATGTTTCGACATTCTTTAAAACTGATTTCAAACCATAAATAAACAAACGTTCTTACGAATGACTGAAAGGAATTTAGATTTTCTAAATAATTTGTTAAGAGATCATCATCTTAAAAGCGACATAAATTATTGTTTTAAATGACAATTACTCACCCTTGTGTTAACCCGTATGCTAAGTATGTCCTAATGGTAAAACTGTAATCGACGAGATCTAATATCATAGTAATATTATAACAGATTAGGTGACCTAACAAACTCTTTAAAGAAATGTTTATTTACATGTATGAGATAGTATTTAACATAATGTCCTTACATACTGGGTTACGATAGAGACGGGTAATCATACGAGCTGCTGAAATGTATGATATATTATAAAATAACGTTTAAATAAGAGTTTACTTTAGATGCTACGAATATCTATATGGTGTATAAACAATAAGAACACATATTTAGAAACAGTTTACAAGGTAGTAGATATAACGAAAAAGGCTAGCATTTGTTCAAAATTACATTACGTCTAGAGGGCGATATGAATATAACTTATAGGATTTAATCAAACTAGAAAAATATCGATATATATCCAGCGTTGAGAAATAATTATACTATGCGTTTAAATGTTTAAGTTCATCATAGCCTGCATCTCCTAAAATATGAGCGTTATACACATGTTTGAAATTCAATTCATCTTGCTTAAAGAGAATAAGTTAGCGTTGTCCCTAATCAGATGTTTCGGTATCTTAGCATATGTCTGACCTAAATAAAATGAATCAACATCCTTTATGTCTACTCATGCTAAAATATTCTCAAAGTTTTTCCTGTTTGTCACAGATAATATCATCGAAAATGAATACTGAATTAGGTTTCACATCATTAGGGGTGATTACATCATCGTTTTCGCCATATTTAGTTTGAAATAAAGACTTGGCGTATAGGTAGATATTTTCAAATTTTAATTCGTTTTCATTAGTTAGTAGACCTAACAAGACATTAGTTTTACCACAAGAAGAAGGTACACTCAAAATTGCTCTATAGGAAACAGATAAAAGCTTACAATGCTTCTTATCACCATCGGAATATTATCGAGAAACACGATCTTCTAAGTTAAAATTATTGATTTAAAAAGTAATGACCATTACTCATCCTTTGTGTTTCGCCATATTTAAACGTTATTTTACAATACATCATACATTTTCAATAGCTTCGAAATACGCAGATATGTAATAATATACTATATACTCTTGTAGGTTATTCAACGTATCTATAGTAAACTCTTATGATTAATAATAATCTGTAACCTTATTGTTTTTTATTACATCACAGGTTAGATCATACGAATATAATTCAGGTTAGATTAGGTTAGAGCCTGCGAATACATTTTTAGGGCAGAACGTAGGGAGCAGAGTAAGTACAAAACAACATACTTTCATACAAGAACGTTTATTGATACGAGTAGTTTCGACGCTACTTAAAACATAATACATAACTTATATATAATATCTATTAAAATAGTACATTTCGTATACACTAATAATGGTACTACATACTCGACTATAAAGTAAACATGGTAGGTATAACAACAGTTTAAAAGAATAGATAGTAAATATAACTATATCTAATTATTTTATATAATACTATATTAACTAAGAGGTTATATACAGAATATATACGCCTGTATTCGACCTCTAGAGGGTTCATAAGACTACACTAGACCAGACCAGACCAGACCAGACCAGACCAGACCAGACCAGACCAGACCAGATCAGACCAGTTCCAGACCAGACTAGACTAGACTATAGATGACAGACAGTAAAATCATGAACAATTATACGGCCTGTAATATAATAGAGCTTACTTGATATTTTAAAATTAGTGGCTGAATCTAATTATTACAGAAATTCAATTGTAGAAACTGAAGTAGGTAGATTTAGGTCGCGCGACCACATATATAATATTAGTTGGGTTACAGTCTAGAAATATATTTTAGGTTAGATTTAGATCGCGCGCGACCTAAATCTAACCTAAAATATATTTCTAGACTGTAACCCAACTAATATTATATGTAAGTTTTTCGAATGTTAATGACGATTTTGTAAGTAGCTACATTTTACTGTCTATCATCTATAGTCTAGTCTAGTCTGGTCTGGTCTGGTTTGGTCTGGTCTAGTGTAGTCTTATGAACCCTCTAGAGGTCGAATACAGGCGTATATATTCTGTATATAACCTCTTAGTTAATATAGTATTATATAAAATAATTAGATATAGTTATATTTACTATCTATTCTTTTAAACTGTTGTTATACCTACCATGTTTACTTTATAGTCGAGTATGTAGTACCATTATTAGTGTATACGAAATGTACTATTTTAATAGATATTATATATAAGTTATGTATTATGTTTTAAGTAGCGTCGAAACTACTCGTATCAATAAACGTTCTTGTATGAAAGTATGTTGTTTTGTACTTACACTGCTCCCTACGTTCTGCCCTAAAAATGTATTCGCAGGCTCTAACCTAATCTAACCTGAATTATATTCGTATGATCTAACCTGTGATGTAATAAAAAACAATAAGGTTACAGATTATTATTAATCATAAGAGTTTACTATAGATACGTTGAATAACCTACAAGAGTATATAGTATATTATTACATATCTGCGTATTTCGAAGCTATTGAAAATGTATGATGTATTGTAAAATAACGTTTAAATATGGCGAAACACAAAGGATGAGTAATGGTCATTACTTTTTAAATCAATAATTTTAACTTAGACGATTGTGTTTCTCGATAATATTCCGATGGTGATAAGAAGCATTGTAAGCTTTTATCTGTTTCCTATAGAGCAATTTTGAGTGTACCTTCTTCTTGTGGTAAAACTAATGTCTTGTTAGGTCTACTAGCTAATGAAAACGAATTAAAATTTGAAAATATCTACCTATACGCCAAGTCTTTATTTCAAACTAAATATGACGAAAACGATGATGTAATCACCCCTAATGATGTGAAACCTAATTCAGTATTCATTTTCGATGATATTATCTGTGACAAACAGGAAAAAATTAGAGAATATTTTAGCAGGAGTAGACATAAAGGATGTTGATTCATTTTATTTAGGTCAGACATATGCAAAGATACCGAAACATCTGATTAGGGACAACGCTAACTTATTCTCTTTAAGCAAGATGAATTGAATTTCAAACATGTGTATAACGCTCATATTTTAGGAGATGCAGGCTATGATGAACTTAAACATTTAAACGCATAGTATAATTATTTCTCAACGCTGGATATATATATCGATATTTTTCTAGTTTGATTAAATCCTATAAGTTATATTCATATCGCCCTCTAGACGTAAGGTAATTTTGAACAAATGCTAGCCTTTTTCGTTATATCTACTACCTTGTAAACTGTTTCTAAATATGTGTTCTTATTGTTTATACACCATATAGATATTCGTAGCATCTAAAGTAAACTCTTATTTAAACGTTATTTTATAATATATCATACATTTCAGCAGCTCGTATGATTACCCGTCTCTATCGTAACCCAGTATGTAAGGACATTATGTTAAATACTATCTCATACATGTAAATAAACATTTCTTTAAAGAGTTTGTTAGGTCACCTAATCTGTTATAATATTACTATGATATTAGATCTCGTCGATTACAGTTTTACCATTAGGACATACTTAGCATACGGGTTAACACAAGGGTGAGTAATTGTCATTTAAAACAATAATTTATGTCGCTTTTAAGATGATGATCTCTTAACAAATTATTTAGAAAATCTAAATTCCTTTCAGTCATTCGTAAGAACGTTTGTTTATTTATGGTTTGAAATCAGTTTTAAAGAATGTCGAAACATGGCTAATTAGTTTGTACGTATTTTCATGCAAAAACATTTAGTTTGAAAGTTATTTCTTAACCAGTTTTAGCTATAGATAATGTTTTTTGAATTTTAAAAATAATGCTCTACAGTATTCTATATTCTTAAACGTTTCATTTAAATAAAATTTTATGAAATCATAACGACCCTAATTCTTTTCTTCAACTCTTTTTTCTTTCAAATTAGAATTTGCTTTACTTGAAAATCGTATTTTAAATGTTTATGGCGTATATTTAAACAGGTCTAATGCATCAGAGCTAATCCGACAGGTAATTGAAAGTAGCTTTAGAGTTACTTTGAATAGTTGAAAATAAATTTTTATTATTATTACGTTTCTACATATTAAATTGTTTTCGCAGAATTACATGACGACCTATAGATAAATATCAAATAGGACTGATTTATTTTAAAATAAATTTATGAGAGAGAGATGACAAATAATATATAAAATGAGATGTACAGAATGAGATATCAGTTATGTAAATGGGGGATGAGATATGTAAATGATACCGTGAATTAATTTAATTCGGGCATGCATATGATAAATGATATATATAAATGGGGGATGAGATATGTAAATGATACCGTGAATTAATTTAATTCGGGCATGCATATGATAAATGATATATGTAAATGGGGGATGAGATATGTAAATGATACCGTGAATTAATTTAATTTGGGCATGCATATGATAAATGATATATGTAAATGGGGGATGAGATATGTAAATGATACCGTGAATTAATTTAATTCGGGCGTACATATGATAAATGATATATGTAAATGGGGGATGAGATATGTAAATGATACCGTGAATTAATTTAATTCGGGCATACATATGATAAATGATATATGTAAATGGGGGATGAGATATGTAAATGATACCGTGAATTAATTTAATTTGGGCATGCATATGATAAATGATATATGTAAATGGGGGATGAGATATGTAAATGATACCGTGAATTAATTTAATTCGGACATGCATATGATAAATGATATATGTAAATGGGGGATAAGATATGTAAATTGATTAATTCGAGCATCCATATAAATTTTTGCGCAACATTTAACATTCTAGTGTAATGATTCATTGTTACGAGCTCTAGGAATTTTAAGTCCGCTTATTATTTTGTTAGGATTAAGATTTCTTTGCGTTATTTTAAAACGTTGTTCGTCGAAATAATCATATAGATTAATTATGCTTAATATGAATTTTAGTTCGTATAAGATTAGCGCTGACGCGTAACTATTTAATAAATACAACTTTTACAGTCTTTTAATAGATTACCTCGTTGGTGTAGTGGATGCATTGGCTGGCTACCATTCGAGCGGTCCCCGGTTCAAACCTTGTTAGCTCCATTGGTTTTTTATAAAAAAATATAGCGGGTTGCCTATCAACAGGCGCATAGAAATCTACTATACCGATTTCAGAGTGAATTCAAATCTTTCAGCGGGAAACATTGACAAGTTGGAAGTGACAAGTG
This sequence comes from Agrypnus murinus, assembly GCA_929113105.1. NCBI lineage: Eukaryota > Metazoa > Arthropoda > Insecta > Coleoptera > Elateridae > Agrypnus > Agrypnus murinus. The sequence goes on along the minus strand of CAKMYN010000002.1, from coordinate 12,266 downwards.
AGAGCGAGAGAGAGGAATCTACTATACCGATCATATGAAGTCACCGATAGATGGCAGTAGTAGTACTAAAAATTTGAATCTAAGGGCGGGAAATCCTAGATGACAAATTGAAAATGACAGATACAAAATGGTAGATATGTTCGCGCATGCATATGAGAAATGATATATGTAAATGAGAGAGGAGATATGTAAATGATACCGTGAATTAATTTAATTAGATCAATTAATTTAATTCGCGTATTTAATTCGCGCATTAGTTAGACCACGCCTCATTTGAATATTAATTAGATCGCGGGCCATTTGAATATTAATTAGATCGCGGGTTATTTGAATATAGTAGGCGTGTCATCCAAGATGGCGTCGACCAATCAGAAGCAAGGGGAGGAGCTAGAGGAGAGGGGATAGCCAATCAGAGAGCAGCAGGCGTGGCCAAAAGTAGGAAGGGAAGGGGTCAGCTCAAGTGACCCAATACCTACTATCCTATAAATTAATGAAAATTTAGAGAGTTATACAATAACACAAGAAAACAAACAATACAATAAAGCAAATTAAGTTTTACAATAATAAAACAATAAAATTACTAACAAATGTACTATTTTATTTATTGCACGAAAGATTACAATATTGAATAAGAACAAAAATGACTGACTATGATTCTATGTCTCTTTTACAACAATTTTCTTCTACATTTTAAAGCAGCAAACTCATTTATAACATCTTCAAAATCAATTTCAGATGTTATTTCCAATAGACAATAAAGCTAAGCCGGAAAGCCTCGATTGACTCATCGTTGATCTCAAATAGTTTTTTATAAGTGTGAATTTTGAGAAAGGTACTTTTTATTTAAGCTCCATTAAAAATAATAGAATGAATGTTTGAGAACTATCATGGTATTGCATTGGCTTGAGAAATTTGGATAAGTATCTAAATTATAGTTTTCGAGGTATTTTCGGGCTTTGAAAGGAAATTGAAAGGAGGTACAAAAACAAATATAAGAAAAGTTTTTACACCACTAAAGGTCGCTTTTAAATGCATTTAAAGCGCTAATTTGATTGGAGGATGGGTTAAAAAGGTGACACAGGGCGTTTCTTTTTCATAAAGAATATTCTCCGAACGTCCCTTATTATATTGCAATTTTAGACTGATAGCAATGTTTTTTCATGGAAAAATGAATTTTTTGAATTAAATGCTGAATTATAAATCTATGTTTTTATTTTGTTTTAATTGTGTTCAATATTCAATTTTTACTTAACTCTATTCTATTTTCTTCTTTTTCCTTTTTGGCTTCTTTCTGATTTGTATGTATGAGTTGGATGTGTTGACATCATCTTCGCTATCCTCCGCGTAAGGAGAGACTCCTTAGCCACAAACACAAATCCCCCTAACATGGCATTTCATTTTACTGTACTGTATCGAATTTCCATAGACATTGCTACCTAATGAAATCGTCGCCATGCTCATCAGTCTCTGAAACTAACTGCTTCTCACGATATTCAAAGTGGCTATTAAAAAAATGTGTTTTGAGAGACATTGATATCTTTTTCTTTTTTAAAAACATTTGGAAAAAATTTACTGTGAACTATAACGCTCTCTGTCCCCTCTCTCCTTATCCCCCAATCAAATTAGCGCTTTAAATGCATTTTAAAACCTGTTGGTGCAAAAATGTTACTTATTCTGGGTCCCGCAATAGGATTTACGGTTTTTAATCGGCCACTGTAAAGAAACAAACAATGTATTTGGACTAACTGTTACTAAAACTAAAAGTATAATTCTGGAAATCTGTTATAACACTTTTAGTTTGCAAAGATCACATCCCTAAGATGACCACCGTCTTCTTCTATTCATTGCTGCAATCTAATCCTGAAATTGAGCATATCGTTTCTGAGTAAATCTTTGTTTATCGAATTTATCTCTTCACGAATCCTCTTTTTAAGGTCAAGAAATGTTTGGGAACGGGCATAGTACATTTACATTTTAAGAATCTCCACAGAAAAAAATCCGGGACCATTAGGTCCGGTGATCTTGTGGGTCATACAATGTCACCAAACCTTGAAATTAGGCGATTTGAAAACATCTGCTGTGACGCTGTCTTGTTGGAATCATGCTTCATTTTAATCTATTCTTTGGAACTCCGCAGCCACAAATGTTTCCAACTTTTCAACATACCAAACTGCATTGACTGTAACAATGTGGCCGCTTTCTTCAAAAAAGTATGACCCGGTCACACCAAATGTGGACACTCCACACCACACTGTTACCTTTTGGTCATGAAGTGGGTTCTGCTGATTAACGTATCCACTAAGCTGGAAGTGAGCTTCCTCATACATGATCAGTTTATAAAAAATTTCTCCATTGTTGTTCAATGTTTTCAGAAATTGGTTGCAGAAATTGAGGCTCTTAACTTTATCAATAGGATTCAGTCTCTAGACTGTCTGTATCTTATACGGACGGAATTCCAAATCCAGATGTAAGATTCATCGAAAATTTCGCTCTGAAATTCGAGGTGCAATCGAGTGCCGAATTGCAAAAGTTGTAGTCTTCGCTCAACTGCTACTCTGACGCTGTCAATACTCCCTTGTGTACCAACTGTACGGGTACGACAGATAATTTTGATCTTACACTGCCCTTTTCGTTGAAATCGCTTATTCATCTAAAGATGGAATTTCTTGTTGGAACTTTAGCGCGCTCTGGCAAACTAAGATCATGACGAAAACGACTGGATCAGAATAAACGAATTTACAACAAAGACATTGTACATTGTAACACAAAACCGTCAACAATAAAATACAATTTTATCACTATTTGACGTTTATCAAATAAACAGTATTTCCATAGCAATTTTTTAAAAACGTTCAATCCTTTTGCCGGACGCAGTATTTGTGTTTGTATCTACTTTCAATTTCCTTTCAAACAAGCCCGAAACCACATCAAAAACTATATCTTTAGGTACTTTTTAATAATTTTCAAGCCACTGCAATACCGTAATAGTTCTCAAACTTAAATTTAAGGTCTTTCCAAAAAACTTTCCATTCCAAAAGAAAAACTCTACGATACGAAAAGTCTCGCACTGTGAATATTTAGTTGACATGTTTTTTATAACACTTTTATTATGTGAATAAAATGTAGCGAATTAATGCTTTTCCTACTGTTAATAAAATAATACAAATATGATTTTTAATCGATAAGAATATCATAGATACATACATAGTAAAAGCTTTTACTACTTTTATTTACATGACCCATTATTACATTACATACGTATAGCATATTCCTAATAGATCTTGAATTGCTTTTTCTATCAATTTATTCAGAATAGTTTTTCCATCTGTTTTGTGTTTAATAAACTGATTGATCTTTTGAGATTTTCTATAAAAATTTAAATTAAGTTAAAAATTCTAAATTAGTCGTTTGAGGAATTAAAAAACAATATGTATGGATGGAATTTATTGCTAACATAGCATAGGTATAAAGGCGGGTCTTCGAGAAAAATAGAAAACTTCAAAAGTCAGATTTCAAAAAATAAAACTCTGTCTAGAAATGAGAAATATTTAAATAATTTCAATAATAATACATACAGCAGTAGCATACTATAAAACATACAATAGTATAAAAACGTGTTTATTTTATATCCAAGACAGGTAATTTAAAACGATAAGATATAACTATCGCACGCAAAACATCTATCCCGTAACGTATCTTCGACTGCGTTACGTCAGCAGCTATTAAATGTTAGCAAGAAATACAATGCTGATTTATATATAAAAATATGTTCGTCCTTCTCCGAAGTTTATTAACTCTCTCGTTAAGAAATTGCAGGAGGTCTGCAGGACACCCTTAATTAAAAAACACGAAATAGTGGGTTGTGTATATAAAATATTATTTAGCATTAAAATTAGAATGTCAAAATCAAAATATTATATCAAAAATATTGTGTTATGACGGGCACCGTGGCAACGCATTGGCCAGACACTAATTAAAGGGTCTCTATTTTACACTAGAGTTACTACAAACGCCGCCATATTGGGGAAGAGAAGGGTGATCTTTAATAATGAACAAATTAAAACCACATTTTACGTATTTAACAACATAGAGGTTTGAACTTTCAGAATTAGAAGAACCTTTTAAACTAGACGTGGATTTGATTAATATAGCCACTTAAAGTATTAATTTTATAGAAAAAACTTCAAATAAATTTTATTGGAAATTTTGTGTTCTACAAATTTGGTTATTACCATTTTCAATGTATCATCAACCGTTAATTATAGTATATTTAGCAATAACCATGTTTGAAAAAGTTTGGCGCGCTATAAATATAAACCTATGCACTATACAGAAAAAAGTTTCGAATAAAAGTTATAGAAAATGATCTGTACTATTTTTGTCGTACGATGCACGGTTCACGAGATATTTTTTAAAACATGTTTTCCAAGATGGCTGATTACGCTCAACCCCTCCCCCCGTCCCGCCAACTTGGCGTTACATTCAGGGGACACTCCGAACATTTTCCAACAAGAAAATCAATTTTGTAGAAGATTGCATTATGAACCTATTTTTTTTGCTCTGGTGCTTGGACTATTATGGTAAGTTATTTATTGAATTCACTTTTTACACTGGTGTCTAAAGTGTTACTTTAGATCTCGCTTTAGACACTAGTGGCCTAAAATGACATTTCCAACTGTCAAGCTACAAACGTCAAACAGGGTTTGTATAAAAAAATGTTAATGATAACAACTGACACTGTCAAAGGAGAAAGGACTCGCCTTAGAGATTCGATCAAAAGCAGGCATTTGGTGGAGTTACTTTTTGTTCATATACTATTTAATTCCGGGCTGAGCAAAAACAGAACAATACAAAGTTTACAGATACATCGAAAATTCGCTGATACACTGAAAAAAATATTCAGGTTAAATTAACCAAAAATGAGTTGCAGCAACCCGAAAATATGGTACGAAAAGTGACAACAACTTATGGGTAACACGAACTATACGATTTTAGTAAAATGTATTTGGTTAAATTTACCCAATAAGGTTAAATCAATCACACTCCCATATGGTAGAAGCAACCGGTAAATAGTTAAATTTACCATACCGTGTTAGGTTGTTTCAGCCTTGGATATAGTTAAAAATAGTCTTAATAGTATAGTTAGATATACGAAATGAGACAGTTAGAAATGAAGATCATATAGTAAAATCAACCTAGAGTATAGTAAAAGTAACTCACGATGTAGTTGCATTAGTTTGGATTTTCTGGCTGATGTAATAATATTGGATAGTAAAAATACCTATATGTGAAGTTAATTCAGCATCTTTCTAAGGTGGAATCAGCTACATATGATAGCAGTCATGACCATTGCATATAACTAAAATACCATTCTGCTTAGTTGATTTTACCCATCGATTCAAGTTCACATTACTACATTTTCTGGTTGTTTCTACCAGATGACATTGGTGATTTCAACTCACTATTTTTGGTAGTTTGCCTAATTTTCTCTTCATAATCTCCAAATTTCCCCCACTCCCTCAAAGTCTTATTTTAAGCTACTTCTAGGAGAAACCCTGTAATGATATGGGAGGAAAATGCACATTGAAAATATGAATGTTTTCAATTTTTATGCCTCATTTCAATCTGTATTACCTTCATCTGCTATATAAGGTTTTCTCACAGCGATAGCTGAAAATATTTTCAGAAACTGGTGGAAATCTAGTAATTCTGAAGAGCAAATATGGCCAACTAGCAATAATAGTGAGTTCAAATCACCAATATCATACTTACACAAAAAAAGTTGAAAAGAAACAAATTCAATAAAAAAAAACTGTTATTGTTCAAAAATGAAGGCAAACAAATAAAATAAAACGATATTTATTTAAAAAACTTACATTAGAACGATTAATTATATTGTATTTATTATAGTCAACATCCTGAAATAATTATCCAAATAATTATAATTATGATAACATGTGACAATTATAAGTACAAATTAAAGATTCCAATAAAAATGTAAATCTAAAGACGCGACTTTATTCCTTGGTTACTCGCTTAGCTATCGTCAACTATAAGGTGGCATAACCTCTTTCTGGCTGTCTGATCTAGGATACCTTTCTCGAAGTACAGATATAATAAGGTTCTGCCCTGTGGGGCTAGTTGGAGTGTTACTTCCTGCAATGAAAAGAGAACATTATTTAAATTTCAGAAATGATAGGTATGTCAAAAATATTGAAGTAAAAAATAATAGTCAAATCACTATAGTACAGTCAAATTACAAAAAATAGCGGAAAGTCGAGGTAAGTCTGTGGATTTTTGCATAGGGCTTCCTTGTGGGTTGTTAAATCACCCCCTCAAAGTCAACACCTGTAGGTGATGAGCTCGAAGAGATAATGAGGGTAAACCAGGTCCCCTAACGGTTTTTGTCGTTTTTCTCGAAAACTATTAGGTTTATTGAGATGGAGATAAGGTAACATAATGCTTATTTAAATCCCTACCAAAAATGCTTTTTCGTACCTCGCCTTTGTTTTGTGTATTCGAAGAAAGGTATGTCATACATGGATCAGCAATTTGCACCAGTAAATTTGCTCAAGGAACATTCGGGCGTAACTTTTTTGGTCTAATATTCGTCATGAAGTAGCTAAGAAAAATTTGTTGAGATCCGGACGCGATCGTGGTCCAGTCATCATTTACCTTAGCATCTCTTCGTCAAAACCCATCAGGCGAGGTTATCGATATTCTTGGTGTCAGTCGGCTGAAAAATTCGTATTAGCAAGTTAATTCTTAGGAGAGTACACTGTACCAGTTAATTTTTGTATCCAACCCAATACGTACAGGGTGTTTCGCCTATTTTGAAATCCGAATTTACTTTATTTATAAGACCTTGGTATCGAGCAAATTTTTCTCTTGAATGATTTTTGATGTAAAATTGAAATACACGATTTAATTCCTGATTTGCTCGTATTGTACGGGCGCCACAGTAAGGCAACAGTTTCGTTTTAAATTGCATATTTCAGTTTTACAGCAAAAATCATTCCAGAAAACTTTACTGATCTTATAAATAAAGGATATTAGGATTTCAAAACAAACGAAACACCTTTACATAATGGGTTGAATAAAAAAATTAACTAGTACAGTGTACTCTCCTAAGAATTAACTAGTCAAAACGAATTTTTCAGCCAACTGGCACCAAGAATATCGATAATCTCTCCTGATGGGTTTTGGGAAAGGGATTTAAATAAGCTTTATTTTACCTAATCTTCTTCATCTCAATAAACCTAATAGTTTTCGAGAAAAACGACAAAAACCGTTAGGGGCGTGGTTTACCTTTATCTCTTCGAGCTCACCACCTACAGGTGCCTCTTACAATCTCGAGGTCAGGAATACTTTGAAAAGTGCCCCGAGTCACAGATGAGGAATAATTTTCTTTAAACATTCCTGATCGAGACAGAATTTCTGGTTACTAATTCAAGCGCGTGTGAGATTCGGTACGAAGATTTCACTTCAAATTCAAAAAAATCAAATATGAAAATAAATTGTCAAGAATTTTCCAGTGTAATTACCTACTGTCAATCAAAATAAGACTATCCTAGTGGTCAAAAAATACTGGTATGGAATTTTCTAAGATATGTATTTCTGTTTAAAGAGGTTTAGATCGTTATACAGTGATCATGAAACAGTTGAACCAACTGGAGGCAGCGGTGAAACACTTTACCCTAAGCAATGTGTTAAATTACTGAAACATCACAACTGTTAATACTCACACTTTCATTATTCCTTTCGACCTGGGAGATGGTGTAGGAATGCTGTATGTATCTGCGGCAGGATCCAAAGAAATACTATCCTGGCTGAAGGATGGATTAGAACTATAGGCGGCTTCAGATTGACTTTGAGTAGTGCTGGTGAACTGACCAACTGGTGATGGCAAGTCTCCAATATCTACGTTCTGAAGATCAGTCGTAGCAGCTGACTGAAAAAGAACAATGTAATTCTGTTACTGTAATAAATAGTGATTATTAGTTCTTGAAGTTCAGTCTATGTATTGTATTATAGTTTTTATTAAATTAATTGTAAACAATAATAAATACTAATTCATGTTTTAATTATGAAAATATCTTTATTTCAAAATAACTTAATATTATTAACAACTGAATCTTGCCAGTCTCGCTGGATTAGTGGTTTGCATGTTTGCTTCATAATCCAAAGATCGCAGGTTCGATCCCCGGCAAAGCTGGTAATTTTTCATAGCGGAGAAAAATTTAAAACATGCCTTCTTTTCGGATAGGAAGTAAAACTGTAGGTCCCGTGTCAATGCGATGTTTGGCACGATAAAGATCCCTACTGGGGGTGGAATTCCCCCAGATTCGGCTAAATTCTAGTAGGGTCGGCCAAATGATCATAGCAATCGGTGCCATGAGGTACGAAGGATGCTCCGCCATCCCGACTCCTCACCCAAAAACAAACAAACAAACAAACAAACTGAATCTTATATTCATGACCTCCTTATTATATATCCTTGCTGTGTCCTGTTCACCATTACTTAAAGGTAGGTTCACATTATAATACATCCTCCTTATATCAAAATATAATAAATAAAACAAATGAATTTAATTCTAAAAAGGTAAGTAACTTAAATTCAAATATTTTAATATTACAAGTTTAATCTTTCAGGTTTCTTAACTACTCTACTAGATCTAGTAACAACATCTTTGCTACAGGATAAATCAGTTAAACTAACATCATGTTTTATTGATTGTGGATTGTAATGATCATACCAATGTGAACAACTTAAATTTAATTTTGGTTGATTTGTTAAATTACATTGAGATTCATTATTTGATTGTATGTCATTACTTTTATATGAATTATTATAATTATTAAATGATTTTCTAATATAGTAGGTATTGGCACACTTGAGCTGACCCCTTCCCTTTTTATGCAAATGACCCGCGATCTAATTAATATTCAAATGGGGCGTGGTCTAATTAAATGCGCGAATTAAATGCGCGAATTAAATTAATTGATCTAATTAAATTAATTCACGGTATCATTTACATATATAATTTCTCATATGCATGCGCGAACATATCTGCCATTTTGTATCTTTCATTTTCAATTTGTCATCTAGGATTTCCCGCCCTTAGATTCAAATTTTTAGTACTACTACTGCCATCTATCGGTGACGTCATATGATCGGTATAGTAGATTTCTATGCGCCTGTTGATAGGCAACCCGCTATATTTTTTATAAAAAACCAATGGAGCCAACAGGATTAGAACCGGGGACCGCTCGAATGGTAGTCAGCCAATGCATCCACTACACCAACGAGGTAATCTATTAAAAGACTGTAAAAGTTGTATTTATTAAATAGATACGCGTCACCGTTAATCTTATACGAACTAAAATTCATATTAAGCATAATTAATCTATATGATTATTTGACAGTTACATCATTAAATGCGCGAATTAATATTCAAATGAGGCGTGGTCTAATTAAATGCGCGAATTAAATTAGTTGATCTAATTAAATTAATTCACGGTATCATTTACATATCTCCTCTCTCATTTACATATATGATTTCTCATATGCATGCGCGAATTAAATTAATTCACGGTATCATTTACATATCTCCTCTCTCATTTACATATATGATTTCAAAATATGCATGCGCGAATTAAATTAATTCACGGTATCATTAGCGTATCTCCTCTCTCATTTACATAACTGATATCTCATTCTGTACATCTCATTTTTATATATTATCTGCCATCTCTCATCTCTCTCTCTCATAAATTTATTTTAAAATAAATCAGTCCTATTTGATATTTATCTTCAGGTCATCATGTAATTCTGTGAAAACAATTTAATATGAAACGTAATAATAAAAATTTATTTTCAACTATACAAAAGTAACTCTAAAGCTACTGTCAATCAACTGTCGGATTAGCTCTGATGCATTAGACCTGTTTAAATATACGGCATAAACATTTAGTTTGTAAGGAAGCAATTAGGGTCGTTATGATTTCATAAAATTTTATTCAAGTGAATCTTCTTAAGAATATAGAACACTGTAAAGCATTATTTTTAAAATTCAAAAACATTATCTATAGCTAAAACTGTTTAAGAAATAACTTTCAAACTAAATGTTTTTTGCATGAAAATACACACAAACTAATTAGCCATGTTGTTTTCAACATTCTTTAAAACTGCTTTCAACTATAAATAAACAAACGTTCTTACGAATGACTGACTGAAAGGAATTTAGAATTTCTAACCATAAAAGCAATTATCAAGTTGAAATATTTGTAGGTGAATTAATCATTTTCGTCTTTTAAAACGACATCTTTACAAGAATAATAAAAATTTATTTTCAACTATACAAAGTAACTCTAAAAGCTACTGTCAATCACTTGTCGGATTATTACAATTATCTAGTAAAAATGTATTGTTTCAATTTGAAAGCAGAAATACTAAACAAGTGACTATATTTCTTCTAAGTTTCTTTATAATTAGCTCATGCAGAATAACACAAAGGATGAGTCATATTTCTTGGTTAAAAAGTTAATGAAGCGTGCATCAAATCTGTCTACATTGACAATCAATATAGTCACTTGTTTAGTTAAAAATTTATATAAAAATTTATCCTATGTATTGGTGAAAACTCAAATATTCACGGAAATATAACAATAGGTACATATAACGATACTAATCAGTCTAACGCGGAATATATATTTTATATTATACAAACGGCTAGAAAAGAATAGGTACAATCGGATTATGTTCACACTAAGCTCACCATGATTATTATAAACATCTTAACAGAATAAAAAGGGCGATATGAATATAACTTATAGGATTTAATCAAACTAGAATCTTTGTTACATTAGACCTGTTTAAATATACGTCATAAACATTTAAAATACGGTTTACAAGTAAAGCAAATTCTAATTTGAAAGAAAACACTTAGGGTCGTTATGATTTCTTAAAAATTTATTTAAATAATTCCGACAAATATTTATAAATAAAACTTAGAAAAAAGGAATATTGTGTAGTACCACTTTAAAGTCAAAAAGCTTATACCTGTTTCTTTAAATATTCTAATATTCAGGGCTATATGAACCAAAACGATTAAAAAATAAACATTCTTTCCCTGTTATGCGAATAGTATAATAGACAGGCATCGTAATCCCTAAAAGCAATCAAGCTTAAGCTATTTCGACGAAAACAATAGAATTTTAAAAATAATTACAATCACTTTAGTACGAACAATAACATTTAGCATTCTAGTGTATTAAAATCTAGAAATTGCAGAAAAACTGGTTTAAAATAAATTGTATGTAGTTATACATTGTGAAATAAAAAATGTAAGAATAAAATACATACACGGATTAAACTAAACTATATATATTAAGAAATATTAATTACGGCTTTTATAGCTATTCTTAGACTAAGGCCTAATTTAGGTAGTCAAATTGTAGGTAATCGAATTGTAGGTACATATCATGATGTGATATCATACAATTATATTCTAGTAAGAATTGTAATAAAGTCACTGCTATAAATAACAACATTCTTTATCGCGATCATCTATCATTATCATAATCATCTAATGTCATGCAGAGTCAGCAGCTAGCTCCTAAGTTCGTATATGCGAGAATCGGTATTATATAACACACACACACACACACCAGTCTACATTCATTGCTCTAATATTGATAGGAACTTTCTAGAATCTATAAAGTTGTACTACATATATTCAACTAATTTGAATATACGATAACTGATACTCATTATACTTCTATGCACACAATCGAGGTATCAGTACACTCCAACCGCGTGATCAAGATTGTAGTATTCAAATCAAGCTTCCTAGACCCTATACAAGTATTCTAGAACACAGAATATTCATCACTAAACGTATTCTTCATATATGAAATCATAAAATTCGAGTCTAACTACTGACAAGGTGAAAGAATGGGTGCAATCGGTTTATGCCCATACCAGGCTCCCTATGATTATTATAAATGTCTTAACAGAATAAAAAGGGTGAAATGAATATAACTTATAGGATTTAATCAAACTATAAAAATATCGATATATCCTACGTTGAGAAAATAATTATACTATGTAAGCATCAATACGCTACATACGATTATGAGCCTAAGTATAAGTATGAGCCTATACTTTAAGCGTTGACGAATACTATGCATATTTTGAATAGAATATGCGGAAAACATCATCAGTGAGGGATATAGGAACCTACAGACCCTGTCTTTTCGATTAA
>CAKMYN010000001.1:0-89000 GCA_929113105.1 Agrypnus murinus | reverse complement strand
ATATCGTTTATAATAATAGTAAGTTTTGCGGTTGTGGTTTTTGTTATTTTGTTTAATTTGCGTTTACTGCAAAATATTTTCCGGGGAACTGAGATAAAGGTTAAAAGGAAATCTTTCATAAATAATCTTACGTATGTATAATATTGTATGGTTATTGCACTCACTCCATCTTAATTAGTAAGATTATCAATATAATGCAATTTAAAACAGCAAGTGACTAATACAAAAGTTTGGAGGTTACATATATACTACTATCATAAAGAAAGCATATAATAATAAACAAACGCCGCTACATTCTTAGCATGGTTAGGCTCACAGGACACTCCGCGCGTCTTGACCCCCTTGACGCTTTTGCATCGGATTTCACTAACAATTGTTTTCTTCTTAATACATTTTTATTGTTAAAATTAGGAAAACTCTTTTGATGAAAATAATGCCTACATATGAAAAGTGTTCATTTAGCGAAAAAATCTTGACGCTATCTCTATTAATAAACAAGAAAACATAGTTCGCTATTTTTTCATATAAATCTCCAATAAAATGTTTCTTTGTCTGGAAATTAGTAGCATATGAAAGGCAAAGTTTTCTTCTAACCCCTACAGAAATTTCATAGATATATTGCATATACTTTGTGAGAAAAAAATTGTTCAATTAACACATTAAGGAAATGTCCGTAAAAACGGGTACCTTTTATTGCATATCGCCCGATAAAAACAAAACTATAGTACTTAGAATTGCAATATTTTACTATTGCGTGTAGAAATAAATTTACTATTTGCTCATTTTTAAAACATTTAATTTGGCTCGTTAGTTTCCGAGCAATACGCTTTCAAAGTCAGAGGACTCTAGAAAAAAAATGGATAGTAAGTATACTTGATTCTATTTTAAATCTCTGTTTTTGCTTTCAGCTTATTCTACTTGGTCCCGTTTCTACAACAGTTATCCAGCGAAAATGCGTTCAATATTCAACTTTAAAAACATAAATTTAGGACATTATGCAACAAGTTTCGCATTGAGAGACACTCCATCGCAAATATCACGCATCGTAAAAGGACAAGTGTCAAATACAGAAACGCCTAAACTCAATAAAAAGTTGGCCAATCACACGTAAGCAATTATAAACAATTTTCTTTTTTTTTAATAAATAAACTGCAAGCATTAGATTCTTAAACAATTAGTATGAAAAGGATCTTGGAAGCTTGACGTCTTCACTGTTGAAAATGAGTATCTATTAGACAGTTAACAAGCGAAACAAACAATACCCTTCCTAGTCTTTTGTATCTATAATAAAATCCATAAGAAGACAAAGTAGTTTTTGTGCGATGAAAACTAAGAGGAATGATCGCAAATTGCCCGTGAAAAATGAGCTTACAAAAGTTTGAGTAGTAAAAAACACAACACTATATCCCAACTATGAGTATTATTTATGTGTTTAAAGCTCTTTGTGCGACTGCCATGTGGCGGCTGAAACGCATTAACCGAACCGATTCGTGGTCGATCCGGTTTAACGCGATAATGACTAAAACATTAATCAAACTATGTATAACCACCATATACAATGACTCTGTAATTTTTAATTATTTATTTCATAATTTTTTATTAATCTATTTATAGTCTCATGCACATTAAAGTTCAAATTCTTTCGCTAAATTTGTTTAATTAACCAAGAAGAAAATAATCACAATAATGAAAAAAAAAGTGAAAAAGTAGTAACAAAACGGATGTATAATAGTAGATAGTTATAAGGCAACTAGGAGAATGATATTTTTAAAAATGGTTTTAACCCAATTTTCTAAGAATAATAGCGGCCACTTTATTATAACATAATTAGATATAAGGAAACATTTGTTAGTTGGTAAATAATTTGAACTCACTAATTTACTTCTTCGGGTTATTACCAATTTATTAAAGTGCCATGAAAATAATAGCCACATAAGAAATAATTGGTGTCTTACAAGAAAATAATGGAACAAAAGTTGCAGATTTAATTTTAATGATCCAGTTAGATTCCTTTACGTTCACATTTCTCTGTTATTACATTTTGAGTATCAATCATTTAAACATGATGTAGAAATATAAATGTATCAAAGAACTCGTCCTTTTTTATAACTAATCTCATTATGAAGCCTTCGAATGTTTTTTCTTTCTATAATATTAAAGGTTATACGTATACAGTCTTTTTTTTGTAAACGATAACATAGGAAATCTAATGGAACTTCATTATTTCCCTACTAAATTTGTACCCTTGAAATTTTCGTATCCATCGAAGAAAAATTCATTTTACGTCAAAAACATATTAAACTTTATGAAGAAAATCAAAAACTATTTAGAAGAATACCTAAAAAGCTGATTGGCTTAATGGTTTTTGTAATAAGGTATAAGGAAAACCTTGAAGGTGTACACCGAATTGTTCTAGCTGTTAATGTATCAGACTCGTAATCACAAATCGCGTCTTTTTTAAATTATATTACTTATTAATTATTATTTATTATATTTAGAAGCTCTAAAACTAATAAATAATAATTAGTAATACAATTAAGCTATTCCTTATATCTTATTACCAAAACCAGTAAACCAATAAGCTTTTCAACTATTTTTCTGAATAGTTTATTTTTATTTTCTTCATAAAGTTTAATATTTATTGTCTGAAGTTCTCTGTTTATTAAAAGTTTTTTTGGGGGTAGTGGGGGGAATTAATTAAATATCAACTTTTGGAAACAGATTTATCCGGATACAATATACTATTCAAATGCTTCATAGTAACTTTAAAACATTAAAATTATTTGACAAACACAATCATAAGTTTTAAAATAACTGTCTAAAATTTACTACTCATAGATTCGAAGTAATTTTTAAAAATCACTAATCAATCAGTGTCAAATCGGTAATCAAAATTATAAACAGGGTGTCTAATGAATAACATGTGAATGTGAGATCATGGAATAGTGATCTTATAGGCGTTATTCATTTTATTGAAAAAATGTCCAGATAAAAGTAGTTTGGTTACTTATTGTGCGTAGGCTGAAACTGAAACCTGAAACTTTTTTCTGAACTGTCACTCTTGAGTAATGACTTTATCATCGTTTTCTTTAATCCAGTTTTCTAAAACAAATGTCAATTTTATCAAAAATAAAACAAGGAGGGCCATGCTTTTTAAACAAATCACAATGCTGTTTACATGGCCAACAATATTGTCACAGAGAAGCGTATCAAGTAAGATCGTAAAATGGTTCATTTAACGGAAAAAGAAAGAATTGACATTTTAATAAAATCCCCATTATTTTGAAGAAAACTCAACCAGAAGTGTGTGATTTTATTTGATCTAGTTTACCCGAACCGTGAAACAATTTCTCAATGTATATTTTTGCAAAAGATTAAGGCGTTTTTGAGAAACTGGTCATATCAAAAATCGTCCTAAACCTGGGTTACGACGATCAGGTTATTAGGTTATTATATTTATTAGGTACCTCGAGTATTAGTATGTTGCTAAGGTAAGCGCAAATAAATCTGTTGATTTGTTATTGTTGTATATTCCTGAGTAGTCATGTACAGAAAAACTTTCATGATTCGTCATGAACATTTTCCTGGGATTTTCATAACTGTTTTATTACTGTCACTTCAGTTTAGTAAGATTAAAGCATTTTATCTATGTCTGCTTGGCAGGCAGTCATAGATAAAATTTTGTATGGTACGACCTAATAGCACACGTGTGATTTCTTTGAGAATTTCTCGCTCGTATAATAATAATTACTCACTAATCCTTAAATTACTCATAGTTCTCAGTAATAAACAAAACTGGTCTATGTTAGAAATGTATTCTAAAAATTCTTAGCAAAATAGTTTCAGACTTTCAGAAAGCATTTCCAAATGTACAACATATTGTAACGTTCTTTTTCAAATAATAATACAAGTGCTGTTTAAATCGTCTATTCACAAACAAATATTTATTTCTATACACTAATGAATACACTATAAATTAACGCTATGATTATAAACCATTAAAAACTATTATTTACAGACTATGAATTTCTAATACAACATTTATATTCACTATTTATTTTGTAATACACAGTTAATGACTTGCTGTTGACTGCTCCTTTTCTCCGCGACGTCGACTTTATACCATCCTATAAACGTTCCAGAAATCGCCCGAACATACCATGTATTTCTAGAATACACCAGAATAAACCACGTCTGATTTACATGCTTGTGCGATGCGTCATTCTCTCGAAGGCCGCAGAACACACCACCTGTCGCTCGAAAAGAGGTTCGTTCCTTTTCTCTCTTGTTACACTGCCCCCCTCTTCAAGTCTGTTCTGTCCCAGAACAGGTTTTATGCTCTGGTTCCTGTAGAACGGGTCATGACGATATCGACAGTCTTCACCTCGACTACACGTTCCATTACGGTAGAAATAACAGTCTACACTCTTCGTTGGCCTTAATGCAGGTTGTGGGTCAAAATTGCAGACGAAGATCTTGACGTCCGTACCTCTAAAGGCAACTTCCAGCATGTTTCTAACGATTCTCCAATCCAGCTGGTCCCGCCCACAGCCGAGTTTGGGAACTGCCAATTTGTTAATTCCCCTGGTAAGCAACTCGATCCTCAAATTCCATAGTGCCCTCCACAAGTCGGCGTAACTCGGTTTCTGGTAGTAAAACTGCTTGGTTACCAAGTAGTAAATGGATCGGTCATGATCAGGCAAGCGTAAGGATTTACCAACAGAGGGATTTTGTTCTCGAAGTTCATTCAGCCGTCCAAATTTATTTCTAAACACTACTGCGATCCCCCTGGACATACGGAGATCCGCGGAGACACAGTGGGCAATGGAATAATTACCAGGGACCCGGAAGAGATCTTGTTGCATCTCAGTCGTGACTCCGAATCGCGCTTTTCTAGTTCCAGAGAACGCAGCCATAAATTCTCTAAAGGTTGGTTGATCATCTTCAGGCCTTACGGTATTGATAGTCACCTCAGCCTCATCTTTCCGATCCGGGACTGCGTCATTATTTCCCTCATAGTGCGCCAGACGATTGGAGTGTACCACCTTTGGTTTCCCCCTTGGCAACTTCTGGATGCGATAAATCAAGTCATTTATTCGTTTCTTCACCTGGTATGGACCCTCCCAATTTCGCTGTAACTTTGGAGAATAGCCACGACGCCTTTGCGGGTTGTATAACCAGACAAGCTCTCCAGGTTGAAACCCTCCTTCTTGGGCTCTCACATCGTACGTAGCCTTCATCCGGTCACTCGCGATTCGACTATTATTTCGGGTTCGGTCGTGAATATCCTCCAACTTCTTCTTTAAGTTGATGACATAATCATTCCCGGCTACCTCCTGCTCTATAGGTGGAGACCCAAATTCCAGATCACACGGTAACCGTAACTCACGTCCAAACATTACAGACGCTGGTGACTGACCGGTTGTTTCGTGGACCGATGCACGATAAGCCATCAGGAACAGATGCAGGTATTGGTCCCAGTCTCGTTGATGATCGGAGACGACCTTGGCCAAATATTTGCCCATTGTCCGATTCATGCGTTCTACCATTCCATCGGACTGCGGATGTAACGGTGTGGTCCGAGTCTTACGAATGCCCAACAATCGACAGACTTCTCCAAAGAGTACAGACTCGAAATTGCGGCCTTGATCCGAATGCAGCTCCATGGGTACTCCAAACGACTGAAGAACTCTTTGACTAGTACGTCAGCAACAGTCGCAGCTTCCTGGTTTGGTAGGGCATATGCTTCTGGCCATTTGGTAAAATAGTCCATTGCCACTAAGATGTATTTATTCCCATCGTCGGTTTCGGGAAATGGTCCGGCAATGTCTATAGCTATTCTCTCCAGAGGACTACCCACATTGTACTGCCTCATAGGTGCTCTTCGCTTCCCCAAGGGTCCGTTGCCAGTGGCACATAATTCACATTTCCGGCACCACTCCTTCACGTCTTCTTTACAATTGACCCAATAAAAACGCTCCCTAACTTTCTCCAAAGTCTTTTTCACACCGAAGTGTCCTCCGGAGGCACCGTCATGGAGATGTCGCAATACTGTAGCCACTCGGCTTCTTGGAACCACGAACTGAGACCTAATGGTGGTGCCATCTTCACTCTCCAGTACTCGCTTCAGGAGATCGTCTTCCACCTTCAAGGACTCCCATTGGGCCCAATATACTTTGAGCGTTCTGTTGAAAGGGCTGACGGCCTCCCAGGCA
The DNA here is from genome assembly GCA_929113105.1 of Agrypnus murinus. Classification (NCBI taxonomy): domain Eukaryota; kingdom Metazoa; phylum Arthropoda; class Insecta; order Coleoptera; family Elateridae; genus Agrypnus; species Agrypnus murinus. The sequence goes on along the minus strand of CAKMYN010000001.1, from coordinate 82,785 downwards.
GGCCTTTCTCCCACGCGCTTCCATTCCAGTACCATTTTTAGTTCGGGATCAGCCTCCTGCTGTCGTTGCAATTCTTCCGGCAACCAATTGTCGTTGACGATGGTAGTCCTTAACACTTGGCAAACCCTCTCCTCCAAACGAGAGCAATGACGGCAATCCGTTAGACAGGGTCTTCTTGAAAGAGCATCGGCATTTCGATGACTAGTGCCCGCTCGATGTTCGGTGTCAAAGTCGTATCCTTGTAATCGTTCGATCCACCTTGCGACCTGGCCTTCAGGATTACGGAATTGTAGAAGCCATTTCAACGCTGCATGGTCCGTCCTCAATAAAAACTTCCGTCCGTACAAGTATTTGTAGAAGTGCTCAACGGACTTCACGACGGCCAATAGTTCTTTTCTGGTCACACAATAATTCCTTTCGGCTTTCGACAAAACCTTACTAAAATAGCCGATGACCTTTTCTTGTCCATCCTGTATCTGAGAAAGTACACCCCCAATGGCCAGATTACTTGCATCTGTGTCAAGTATGAATTGTCCTTCTGTCCGTGGATAGCTCAATATTGGTGCTGTTGTCAGGGCACGCTTCAGCTGTTGGAAAGCTGTTTCACACTCTCCGCTCCAAACATACTCGCGCCCATCTTCAGTTAACCTTGTCAGAGGTTTCGCTATATTGGCAAACCCAGGAACGAAACGCCGGTAGTAGGTACATAACCCAAGAAAACTACGAACTTGGTGTTTATCTTTCGGTGTTGGCCACTCTTGAACTGCACGAATCTTATCGGGGTCGGCTGCCACTCCATTTTGTGATACGACGTGCCCGAGATATTTCACTTCCTTTCTGAATATGTGGCACTTTTTCGGACTCAGTTTCAGATTGGCTCCACGTAGTCTTCGGAACACTTCCTCTAGGTTTTTCAAATGTTCGTTGAATGATTTTCCGACTACAATCACATCATCTAGGTATACCAGGCAGGTCTTCCACGACAGCCCTCTCAGGATGGTCTCCATTAAACGCTCAAAGGTGGCCGGAGCGTTACATAAACCAAAAGGCATAACCGTAAACTGCCATAGTCCGGAACCAATAGTGAACGCGGTCTTCTCCCGGTCCTCAGGTTCCATTTCAACTTGCCAATAACCACTCTTCAAGTCCAAAGTCGAAAACCATCGTGAACCAGACAGGGTATCTAACGTGTCGTCGATGCGTGGTAAGGGATAGCTGTCTTTCTTGGTCACGTCGTTAAGCTGCCGATAGTCCACACAAAATCTCGTTGACCCGTCCTTCTTACTGACCAGGACCACCGGTGATGCCCATGGACTGCTGGATGGCTCGATGACCCCTTGTTCTTCCATATCAGTAATAATCTTTTCGGCTTCTGCTCGCCTTGCTAGAGGTAGACGCCTCGGCTGCTGACGGACAGGCATAGAGTTGCCTGTATTGATTTTATGTTTTACTATATTTGTTCGTCCCTTCTGGCTATCGTCAAGAGCGAAGATATCTTGGTATCGGTGAACCAAACCCTGTACCTCTTTTACTTCCGTTCTGTTAAGGTCTTCGCACGAACTAGTAACCATACCCACTAATTTTCCACCATGGTCTTTGGGCACTGGTTTTGGAACATCAGCCATACACCTGGCTACTCGGAATACTGGCACACACTGTCCCACAAGGGTACTCTTCTTCAATGTCACCGGATCCACATTAACGTTCATAAGCCTCACCGGTACAGTCTTTCCAACCTTGATCAGCGCTTTTCCCACCAATATGCCACTATGGATCTTCTTATCACAAACAGGCTCCATCATTCTCACACATCCTACCCGAAGATCTCCATCCAAACCTGCCTCGACAACCATCTCGCTTTGACCAGGCAATATCACGTCTTCTGTCAGCAAAACCCTTACGACAGGATCTTCTCGTGGGTGCAACGGAAGTTCTTCGTTACCAATCTTCAAAACACCCTCCTTCAAGTCCAATGTAAAACCAAATTTTCTCAGGAGGTCCATTCCCAAGATGAATTCGTCAATGATGTCGGCTACCAGCACCTCATGATCACGTTCTTCACTTCCAATACCAATCTTCATCTTCACCACTCCGCGTGTTGGTATCACTTCACCTGTTGCTGTACGGAGTTGAGTAGTTGTGGGTAACAACTTAATACTTGATCGTAGAACATCAGGGCGTACGATGGATTTTGTCGCCCCCGTATCAATAAGTAGTGGAACAGTTCGGTTAGCAATCTTCCCATCTACGAACAAACTGCTGGTACTGTTCTTCGATGTTACGGCATGGATGGTGATCTCCGGGGCATCTCCACTCAAGATCAACGTTCGCCCCCTCTCGTCGACCCTTTTTAACTTTTCCGACGGTTGTACTTTTCTTATTTTGGGACAACGGCGTTCTACATGGCCTTGTTCGCCGCAGTTCCAACAACGAGGCCCTCGAACTTCTTGATGATTCTTTTTACGGTTCTCTTCCTTCTGAAGAACTCTCATTAATAATTCTTCTAGGCGATCTTTAGAACCTTCATCTTCTTCCAAAACGGTCCGAACACGTCCGTGACCTCGGGACGCTTGTTTTGCAGCTTCAAATTCTAAGGCGTGAGCAAGCGCATCATCAGTTGTTCTTGGTCGTGCCAGCCTCAATGATTGTTGTGTTTCTCCGTCTCTTAACCCATCAATGAAGGTCTGCACAGCCAGTTGTCCCAGAAATGAATCGGGTGCCGTAGGGTACGCCAATCGGACAAGCCGCGCAACATCGGCTTCAAACTCCTGCAAGCTTTCTCCATTCTTCTGGATACGATTCTTCACTTGCGCGTGATACACTTGTTGAAGATGCGCGTCTCCATATCTCATTTCCAATCTAGACACTAACAATTGGTAATCATTTTCCTGTCCTGCTGGGATTGTTTGCAGGACGTTCAACGCGTCTCCACGCAAAGCCACAGTTAGAGAAACGGCCTTTTCCTTGCGTGTCCATCCGTTGGCCCCAGCGGCCGCCTCAAATTGTTTGTAGTAGGTGGACCAAGGTATCTTTCCATCGAACGTGGGTGGTTTTACTTTTATCCCTACGGCAGGATCCTTTTCTTCTTTAAATTGTTTCTTTACTTCATAAACGGCCTCTCAGAAGTTGAGGGAAACCGTAGTTGCCTCATTCTATCTTCCAGCATTTCGGCCATATCGTCTTTCTTAGTTGTTGGTGGTAATCGCATTTGGGCTATTTTCTCTTCTACCATCTTTATTACCCTATCTTGTTCCGCCAGTCTACCTTCCAATAGTCCTAACGCGCTGGCATTCTCCAAAAATTCTTCGAAAACTTTATCTTCCAACGCTTTGACATTTTCCAACAATTCTCCTTTAAGCCTTCTAGAACTTTCTTCAGATTTTCTGGAATTCTCCAGTATTTCTTCCTTTAGCATTCTAACAGTTTCTTCGGCCTTTTCTAGTAATTCTTCTTTAAGCATTCTAACATTTTCTTCGGACTTTCTAGAATTCTCTTCGTGTTTTTCCAATACTTTTTCTTCCAGCGCTTTAGTATTTTCAAGTAATTCTTCTTTTAAAATTCTAGAATTCTCTTCAGACTTTTCCAATAATTCCTCTTTTAAAATTCTAGAATTCTCTTCAGACTTTCTAGAATTCTCTTCCATTTTACTTAACAATACGTTAGTATCAATTGCGGGTCCAGGTATTTCGAAGAGGTAATTTTCGGGGTCTTCCTTCTGTTCCAAAAGCCATTCTCTTAGCCGATTTATTAACACGCTTTTAAGGCCCGTTGTTTCCAAGTCCCGTTCTTCCAGTTCGCGTTTTAAGTCTATTACCTTCAGATCTTTCAACAATTTCATCGCCATCTTAATTGTTTGTTGAAATTATTTTTAACACTAAAAATTTAATCTCACAGCACTTTATTTAATTATTACGCGATTTTATTTATTTTAAAAACCTTACACCTGTAACACCACTGTAACGTTCTTTTTCAAATAATAATACAAGTGCTGTTTAAATCGTCTATTCACAAACAAATATTTATTTCTATACACTAATGAATACACTATAAATTAACGCTATGATTATAAACCATTAAAAACTATTATTTACAGACTATGAATTTCTAATACAACATTTATATTCACTATTTATTTTGTAATACACAGTTAATGACTTGCTGTTGACTGCTCCTTTTCTCCGCGACGTCGACTTTATACCATCCTATAAACGTTCCAGAAATCGCCCGAACATACCATGTATTTCTAGAATACACCAGAATAAACCACGTCTGATTTACATGCTTGTGCGATGCGTCATTCTCTCGAAGGCCGCAGAACACACCACCTGTCGCTCGAAAAGAGGTTCGTTCCTTTTCTCTCTTGTTACAATATAATACTAAAAAACTGCTGATCAAAGACACCTGTAAATATTTTCAAAGATCTTGCAATTTTTATTTTAGTTATTAATACTGAGTTGGACGCGAAAAAGTTATCTGCAAGGTTAGTACCGCGATTGTTCACTATTGATCAAAAATACATTCGAATGCAGATTTCTGATGAGTATTTGAATTGTTTTTTATGGTGGATTTTATGCGTCGATTTATAACTACTGATGAAACTTGCGTCCAGCACCGGAAACTAGAATTCCCGATCCGTAAGAGGCGCCATCGAGAACTAAAGAAGGCGATGGTCATTCCATAAACCCGAAAAGATCATGCCAACTTGATTAATTTTTCAAATTGCACCCTCTGTTTTTTTCAAGGAAATGTATTCTTCACTTCATTCTGCATACGGTAGTGTGCCTTAGTTAATTATCTAATGTGCATTTAGGGGTTGGAAAAAATATTTTTTATAAATTGTACACTTCATATTCACTAACTAAATTATTTATTCAAAAAATATGATTAGAGCCGTGTCTACAAGGGAACTACTGAGGCACTTTAAAGCCCATGTAGAGTCCACAGGAGGGCATTTTGAGAATTTGCTTTAAGTTTAAAATAAATTCAATTTATAATAACTATTTTTTTAACCCCTAATGTACATTAAGTAAGGCACACTACCGTATTTAGAATGAAGTTAAGAATACTTTTCCGCGAAAAAAAACAGAGGGTGCAATTTGAAAAATTAATCAAGTTGGCATGATCTCTTAAATGTTGCTATGCATTCGGCGTTTAAGGATGTTTTTTGAAAGTCCATTTTGAGTCATTAACAATAGTTTTGGTTGATTTCTTTATCTTTCCAAATAAGGGAGATATTGCGTGTAAACAGCATTGTGGGACACTCTGTATACTATCTTTTTAAGTACCTAATGCATTTAATCGCAAAGGTTCTGGAAATTTTAAAATTTTAATAAACACCAAGATCATAGTTGCTGTTATATTACTTTTGTTGTTGATTGTTGCTTGTGTATTGTTACATGGATATACTTTCACTTCCTAGGGAGAAAAACTGATATTTTTTATCCTTCATTTTGGTGACTAAAGTAACTCTTTTTATATGCAGGCCGTACAAAACAGTATATTACATTTCAAAGGAAGTAAATAAGATTTATTCTATCGAGTACGATTTGGTGAAACAGGTGGGCTAGGGTCAATTCGTAATAATGTAGTGGCTAACCTGTTTATTTTCTTGGCAGAATTGTTCACTTGCGATTTCAGCTAACAATTATAAGAAAAATCAAAATAAATCCAACACTTAAAATCTAACCAAAAAATTAAAAGTATGCTGACGCACAAGCATTACGTTTTAGTTCGGGCGGCGGCATCAAAAACGCTGTACTCATCGAGTTACAGAAAATTTCAGTTTTGTAGTAACAGTTCACTACCAAGAGATACAAAAAAGCTTGGTCTGCCAACCCCTATCTTGGTGCGATTGGCGTATCAGGATGACTTTAACCCTCTTTCGGGCTGCACTATCGACTCATTAGTTACAGAATAAAACTATCTTTAATTTCTTAAACTCACTCAGGTGCGTCATATCTTGGTGCGTTGCGCGGTCCGACCAAATAAGGTGGTAGATTTTGAAGAGCACTTTTTACCCATCGAGTAAATTTCACGCCAAATTAAAGGTAAAACGTATTACTTTTCAAATTGCTTGCTCTTTCAGGTCACAGCCTGGCAATTTTTTCAGTCCGACCAAATTTATGCGTGAATGTAGTATCGAACGTTACTCACTAATACCTACTACTAAACGGTTGTTTGCGCATGCAGTTCATTTTGTATGGCCGCGAATAATTGTAACATGAAAATATGTATTTTTTTATAAATATTTTAACATTTACAATAATATAATTAAATTGTTAATCACTGTGGTAATACATTGATTATATTAAAGCGACTAAACCGGACTAAACGAAATAGAAGAACGAAATTAAAAAATATTTTGGTAATATAATTTAAGTAGAATAATTTTAGTAAAATGAAACTGCTAAGAATAATCTAAATTTTTTATCTGTAACATAAGTAGGGATGTTTTACAGCGGAATAGTGCAGCCCGAAAGAGGGTTAAAGTCATCCTAATACGCCAATCGCACCAAGATAGGGGTTGGCAGACCAAGCTTTTTTGCATATATTGTATGTAAAACATAATCGTTAACACAATTAACAAAAGAACATTATAAAATAATCTATGTATAAAAGTGAGAATATTTTCATAATTTATCATCTTATATCAATGTCCGAAACGTGGTTAACTAATGATATCTTAAGTTTTGAACAATTTCCTGCAAACTTTCTTGTTTTTGGAAAGGATAGGGATTTAGAAGCTTGTTGTGTTGCTAGAGGTGGCGGAGTGTTAATAGCAATTAACAGTGACATGCGTTCTCTTAACGTTGTTAGCTTAAATCTCTCTGTTTTTGACCAGCTTATTCCTTCTATTGATGTAGTTGGAATTAAACTTATCGTTGATGCTTTAACATTTCTTGTTTACACATTATATATATATATATATATATATATATATATATATATATATATATATATATATATATTTTTAGATAGAGTTAATTTTTATCAAGTTGGATAATGATTTTATTCGGAATCATATGGTAATATGTGCATTCCTAACCGCCTCAGAGGGTGGGAAATTAACCATTCCTAACTTACTTTTAATTCCCTCTCTTGGTCAGGAATGTAATCATTCCCTACCTGTTATCCCTCTCTTGGTCAGGAATGTGATCATTCCCGACCTGTTGTAAGTTCGTAGTTTGCTCGGTAGAGGGCGGGTGCATTATTAGGTCAAGTTTGTCACTTCAGTTGTCAGTTGTAAATAATTATTATTTGTTAAAAAATATTATGATTCCGAATAAAATAGTATACAAACCTCGGCGGGACGTTTCCTCCTGTCTCGAGCATTAGCTCACCTCGGGCCTGGGCCCTCGGTGAGCTATCTTAGCTCTCGACAGGAATGAAACACTTCCCGCCTCGGTATGTAATCTACTATTACATTAAATAATATTTTGAATGCAAATTCATATAGAAAAATTTATCGACTCTGCTGGGATTCGAACCCAGGACCCTCCACTGTCTAGGTGGTATCTCTACCAACTGAGCTACAGAGAACGACTACCAGCATAGCGAGAAACTTTCCATATGAATTAGATATCAAGCAAACATGCAAGTAACTAGATATTTTTTGAATACTATTAATGAAGATCAGCAAGTCGCATGACAACAACATCAATATCCAAAGTATCTAGATTATAATGAATCATTCCGAAAGGAAATTAATTTTTATAAATTTTTAGATAGAGTTAATTTTTATCAAGTTGGATAATGATTTTACATTAAATAATATTTTGAATGCAAATTCATATAGAAAAATTTATCGACTCTGCTGGGATTCGAACCCAGGACCCTCCACTGTCTAGGTGGTATCTCTACCAACTGAGCTACAGAGAACGACTACCAGCATAGCGAGAAACTTTCCATATGAATTAGATATCAAGCAAACATGCAAGTAACTAGATATTTTTTGAATACTATTAATGAAGATCAGCAAGTCGCATGACAACAACATCAATATCCAAAGTATCTAGATTATAATGAATCATTCCGAAAGGAAATTAATTTTTATAAATTTTTAGATAGAGTTAATTTTTATCAATTTTTCTATATGAATTTGCATTCAAAATATTATTTAATGTAAAATCATTATCCAACTTGATAAAAATTAACTCTATCTAAAAATTTATAAAAATTAATTTCCTTTCGGAATGATTCATTATAATCTAGATACTTTGGATATTGATGTTGTTGTCATGCGACTTGCTGATCTTCATTAATAGTATTCAAAAAATATCTAGTTACTTGCATGTTTGCTTGATATCTAATTCATATGGAAAGTTTCTCGCTATGCTGGTAGTCGTTCTCTGTAGCTCAGTTGGTAGAGATACCACCTAGACAGTGGAGGGTCCTGGGTTCGAATCCCAGCAGAGTCGATAAATTTTTCTATATGAATTTGCATTCAAAATATTATTTAATGTAAAATCATTATCCAACTTGATAAAAATTAACTCTATCTAAAAAATTTATAAAAATTAATTTCCTTTCGGAATGATTCATTATAATCTAGATACTTTGGATATTGATGTTGTTGTTATGCGACTTGCTGATCTTCATTAATAGTATTCAAAAAATATCTAGTTACTTGCATGTTTGCTTGATATCTAATTCATATGGAAAGTTTCTCGCTATGCTGGTAGTCGTTCTCTGTAGCTCAGTTGGTAGAGATACCACCTAGACAGTGGAGGGTCCTGGGTTCGAATCCCAGCAGAGTCGATAAATTTTTCTATATGAATTTGCATTCAAAATATTATTTAATATATATATATATATATATATATATATATATATATATATATATATATATATATATATATACAGTGAGAATTTTATTTCACTGAACATAGGACTATTGACATTCCCTATGTTCAGTTTTAAAAAAGCCAAGTCAATGCATTGCGAGCAATTAAAACATATCCAAGCAACCTATAAAACAATTGCTATTCGTAGTGTAATTAGAAAGTGTCAAAACTGTGTTTTTTTTTCAAAGTTTTTGCCAAGACAGCTGCAGATCCTGACCTGACCTGAAGCTGTCTTTGGCATCAGTGAGGACTTTATGCCTTTATTATGATTAATTAATGAATATTCGTGTCGATAATTATTGTCAAGGATTACAATCATGTCGCAAACATTGTCGCTGGGTAGGCAACCAAACTTGCAGGTCTGCTGGTAGCTGGTGTTTTTTTTATTGTACATTCTTTTGACACAACTGAAATTATTTAGTTTTAGGTTAAGTATAATTACATCCAAATAGCAAGTTTAAACAGAAACTTTTATTTAAATTACTTTAACAAATGTTCAAAGTGACCACCCTCCTGTTCCAAACAATATGCTAACCGATTGTAAAATCCTTGTACACTATTTCTTAAAAAATTTGGATTTATTTCGTTGCAGGCGGTAAGTATTCTATTCTTTAGCTCTTCTGTATGCTCTATTACCCTATTATTGTAGACTTTGGATTGGATATAACCCCAGAGAAAGAAATCGTTTGGTGATAAATTTGGGAACCGAGGTGGCCAAACTATGGGGCCAAATCTTCCAATCCAGCGATCCTGGAATGTTTCGGTTAGGAAGCGTGTAATAGGGCGCGTGGAATGTGATGGAGGGCCATCCTTTTGAAACCATGGGTTCTCAATATTTAAAACTTCTAGTCGTGGTATAATGTTTCTCCGCAGAAGTTCCAGAGGACTGTTAAATTTTGAACATGCTTGTTTGTACGTGACTAATACTTGTGGGAATTGGAAAAGAAGGATAAGGAGAAAGGGAAGCGAGGTGTTTGATACAAACCAATAATTCTGTTTATTGACAGTGCCATCTAAACAAAACTATGACTCGTCTGTGAAAACTATTTTTTGTAGAATATCTTCATTTTCATTTAGTAAATTAAATACTGTTTCACAAAAATCTGTTCATTTAATTTTGTCAATTGTGTTATCAGAGGTAATGCATAGGAATGCATTACAAGCAATTACAACATAATATCCAAGCAACCTCTGATAAAACAATTGCCATTAATGTCATTAAAAAGTCAAAACTGTTTTTTTAAAAAGTTTTTCAACTTGTGCTTTGCAATATGTACTCAAAAGATGAAAAGATTGCCATTGTAAACTGGTACAATTCCAATAATAGTATGAGACAAGTGCGCGATTTGTTTTCCGTAAGTTATCCCGAAAGACCGATACCATCTGTCGCAACTATTCATAGCATAATTAAAAAATTTAATGGTGAAGGTTGTGTAATAAATTCACATAAAAAAAGAAGAAAAGCTTGCCCCGTTTTAACAGAAGAACGAGAAATACAAATATTATGTTATGCAGAAGAAAATCCCATGACCCCCTCGCGGATAGTAGCACAGCAATTTGGCATTTCGAAAGACTCTGTGCTTAAAACTTTCAAGAAGTATAAATACAAACCCTACAAATTTTCCAATCACCAGCAGCTTTTTCCTATTGACAAAATTAAAAGAACAGATTTTTGTGAAACAGTATTTAATTTACTAAATGAAAATGAAGATATTCTACAAAAAATAGTTTTCACAGACGAGTCGTCGTTTTGTTTAGATGGCACTGTCAATAAACAGAATTATCGGTTTGTATCTAACACTTTTCTCTCCTTTCTCCTTATCCTTCTTTGCTAATTCCTACAGGTATTGGTCACGTACAAACAAGCACGTTCAAAATTTAACACACACTCAATACAATAGGAGTGTTAATGTTTGGACTGGAATAGTTGACGGTACCCTTATTGGTCCATTTTTTATCGATGGCACCCTAAACGCTGCCAAATTTCTGGAACTTCTGCGGAGAAACATTATACCACGACTAGAAGTTTTAAATATTGAAAACCCATGGTTTCAAATGGACGGCGCTCCACCACATTCCACGGGCCCTATTACACGCTTCCTAACCGAAACATTCCAGGATCGCTGGATTGGAAGATTTGGCCCCATAGCTTGGCCACCTCGGTCCCCAGATTTATCACCAAATGATTTCTTTCTCTGGGGTTATATCCAATCCAAAGTCTACAATAATAGAGTAATAGAGCATACAGAAGAGCTAAAGAATAGAATACTTACCGCCTGCAACGAAATAAATCCAAATTTTTTTAGAAATAGTGTACAAGGATTTTACAATCGGTTAGCATATTGTTTGGAACAGGAGGGTGGTCACTTTGAACATTTGTTAAAGTAATTTAAATAAAAGTTTCTGTTTAAACTTGTTATTTGGATGTAATTATACTTAACCTAAAACTAAATAATTTCAGTTGTGTCAAAAGAATGTACAATAAAAAAAACACCAGCTACCAGCAGACCTGCAAGTTTGGTTGCCTACCCAGCGACAATGTTTGCGACATGATTGTAATCCTTGACAATAATTATCGACACGAATATTCATTAATTAATCATAATAAAGGCATAAAGTCCTCACTGATGCCAAAGACAGCTTCAGGTCAGGTCAGGATCTGCAGCTGTCTTGGCAAAAACTTTGAAAAAAAAACACAGTTTTGACACTTTCTAATGACACTACGAATAGCAATTGTTTTATAGGTTGCTTGGATATGTTTTAATTGCTCGCAATGCATTGACTTGGCTTTTTTAAAACTGAACATAGGGAATGTCAATAGTCCTATGTTCAGTGAAATAAAATTCTCACTGTATATATATATATATATATATATATATATATATATATATATATATATATATATATATTGCGATGAATTGGCATAAACAGAATAATTTTGATTTCTTTTGCCCCACGTTGGGACAAACCAAATTTATATGCGATGACTTCGCATAAGAAGAAATATTTTGATTTTCTTTTGCCCCACCTCGGCTAGCAAATAACAATATAAACGTTGAATTCGGCTAATTAAAAATAAAATATTGTTTTTATATTCACTTATTACATGCTTACAAATAACGACTAATTACTGTTTGATCGTAGAAAAATTGTTTTATAAATAAATTAATTTAAAAAAAAACTGTGTACTTTGGAAATGCGTTTCAACTTTCTTTATTTAAATTCTTATATGAATCAAAATTACTTTTTAATAGTTTTAAATAATGCACTAGTTACATAACAATGTTTGTTACGTGAATTCTGACTAAATCAAGTTTACGTAATAGAGTTGGGCGCCAGTTAAATAACTTAAAATAACAGAATTAAATTTTATAAAAATAACTCATCTCAGGGTGAATGTGGATTCCTGTAGGTTTTAAAAATATACAATTGAAATTGAAATCACTTTTTAAAATTGAAATCTTAATTAAGTTTAATGGCTAAATTGTTCAAATCACTTAATTACACCTCACAAACGATAGTCTTTTCTTCATCAGATACCAAAGGAAATAACTTCCTACCTTTTTATAAAGCGATGCTTCTTCCTTTTTCTATAGATGTCCTCTTTCCAAAATCAATTGGCAGAGCAAGTCACTTATGTTGTCTCAGTGCCGATTTCCAATTCCGGTTGACTTCCTTCCTTTTGCATGGCTTTCCCACATAACACCATCCACACTCTTGGTTTTGGTAACTCACTTTTGTTTTATTTTAATAACGGGTACTATATCTCTTTTTCGAAGAACTTGTATTTGCTTTTTGTGTTTAATTAAATAAAACACCGATTGATGGTTTTAATCGAAGATTTATTATCTTGCTTACTTAGCAAGTAAATTAACTTTAAAAGGTTCTTTATAAACATATACACTTTTACAAATTATAACCTTTTTAATACTTTCGCTGTATTCCATTCACCAACCAACTTAACTATCTATTTACATTTGTACTATGTTATTTACATGACCTTACTCTTTCGCTTTATCTCAGGCACTGTCTTTACTCTTTCGTCGTTTAACAGTAAGTGTCTAATTACATCAATACTATATTTCTTACACGACTTTACTCCGTCGCTTTCTATCAGTAAGTCTCCTTTACATTTTTATTTATATTTCTTATATCGACTTTACTATGTCGTTGTTTACCATCAAGTGTCTATTTACATTTTACTATTGTCTTTAACACGACTTTACTGCGTCGCTTTATATTACTGACCCTCTTAAAATTATAATTTTCTAAGCTTATATACTATTTCTTATTTACATAATTATATTACACAATTTGACGTCACCTTACGAACTAATACAAACTGTACACTCATGATACATAATAGCAGATTAATATTCTTATAAAAGTGACACATCTATTACACATTAATTACACAATACTTTTACGCAATAATAACGAACTATTTACAAAAACAAAACCTTAAAGAATCACATAACCCGTCGATATACTCATTTGAAATTATACATAATTGAATTACATCACAACAATAACTTGCGCACAACTGGATGTTACGTATACTTAATCGGTGAGTAAGCTGTTTGATAATAAATAGAAACATGTATTATTTAACCTTATTAAAAAGTATACACATTGATTTCAAAATCAATGACACTCCATTAAATAACTTAAATTTATTTTTAACAGGAAAAGTTGATAAAAATATTTCAAAAGTGTTAGTATTTAACACCGATTTTAGAATTTTCCAAAATTTTCCAAAAGTTCCAAAATTTTGACACTAAAATCCACAGCAATATATATATATATATATATATATATATATATATATATATATATATATATATATATATATATATATATATTAATACGTAAAAAGAATAAAATTCATTCCAAATATAAGAAATATGGTTCCATATTTCACTACTCTTTGTATAGAGAGGTACGTTTACGTATTAAGAAAGAAACATCACTTGCCTATAAGAAATACATTGGCGATATACAGTCAAATATTTCAGCCGATCTAAACAAATTTTGGTAGTATGTGCACACAAAAAAATCTGAAACTCGAATACCTGGCCTAATTGAGGATCATAATGGACAACAGTTTGACACACCAGATACCATCGTTGAGGCATTTCGTAACTATTTTTCAAGTGTTTATATACAATCCAACCCTTCTATGTTTAATAACTCTTCATCCATAAACAATATGCCTTTAATTAAGATTGATTATATATCAGAAGACGACATCATGACCGCCATAAAAAAAATTGAAAAATAAGTTTACATCTGGCGTGGATATGGTGCCTAGTTTTCTTATTCGCGACTGTGCTTCTGTGTTAGTAATGCCGTTACATTCGTTGTTTAATCTTATACTACGTTCATCAACATTTCCTGATACCTGGAAGCATGCACCTGTCTCTCCTGTTCTTAAAAAAGGAAGTCCATCTACTGTCAGAAATTACCGACCTATTTCTATAATATGTAATTTTTCCAAAATCTTTGAGACAATTATTTATAACGTAGTCTATTCGCACGTCAATCAGTATATATCTCCGTCTCAACATGGTTTCGTGTCAAAGCGATCTACAGTAACCAACTTGGCTTATTTCACACAGTATGTATCAGAGGTTCTTGATTGTAGGGGTCAGGTGGATGTAATTTACACGGATATTGCATGGCAAAAGCCTTTGATCAAATTGACTTATACATACTTTTAAATAAATTAGAAATAATTGGTTTTTCTCAGTCTTTAATAAAATTATTCACTTCTTATTTATTTGATCGTAAATCTCACATTGAATACCATAGTGTATCGTCTTCCTTGTTTACTTCTACCTCAGGTGTTCTACAAGGATCAAATCTTGGCCCTTTGCTTTTTCTTATTTTCATTAATGACCTTCCTTTGAGTATAGACTGTGAAAAGTTATTGTTTGCTGACGATTTAAAACTATTTACTTGTATAAACAACATCGCTGATTGTTCTGCTCTACAAGTTAATATTAATCTGTTATGTAATTGGTGCCAAATAAACAATCTTAACTTAAATGTAGATAAATGCTCTGTTATGACATTTACTAGGGTACGTCAGCCTATTCTCTATAATTATCATATCAATAATCGCACACTGAATCGCGTAAACACTGTTAAAGATCTTGGAATATTGTTTGATAGCAAACTCTGTTTTGCTGAACATATTAACCAAATTGTTTTGACATCTAATAAAACTTTGGGTTTCATATATCGGAATTGCAAAGATTTTTCGAACAAAATTTGTATAAAAATATTATTTCTTGCATTTGTCAGATCCAAGCTCGAATATGGATCGTTAATTTGGAGTCCCATCTATAATAATCATATAAGTCGAATTGAATCCGTTCAGCAGCACTTTGTAAAACTGGCCACTTATGTATCCACAGGAATATACCCAACTCACCACTTTCAATACAGTAACTCCCTTGTAGCTTTTGACATCGTTTCTTTAAAAACTAGGAGGATAGTGAGTAGTATAAAATTTCTATATAATTTAGTTCATAACAATGTTGATTGTTCAAATTTATTGCAAAAAATAAACTTTAACATACCTGCACGCAATTTACAAAATTTCACCTTTTTCTATTGCAATACTGCACACACTAATATTATGAAATCCAGCCCGCTAGCTCATATGTGCGACAATTTTAATTCCATTTCATCGCAATGCGATATTAATTCAGATTCTTTGATATTCATAACTAATGTAATCTTAAACAATTACGAAAATACTGTACAAAATTAAACTAAATAGTTATATAATTTTGTTACATAATTTTTTTTAAGCTCTTTTATATTTAATTTTTTTCATTGTTGGTTATTATACCTATGTATTTATTTAAGAATTTTCCTATTGTAGGTTCATGACCTGTAAGGAAATAAACTATTATTATTATTATTATTGGTAGTGAACTGTTACTACAAAACTGAAATTTTCTGTAACTCGATGAGTACAGCGTTTTTGCTGCCACCGCCCGGACTATTTAGTTACTAACTAAATTTATTTATAAAAAGCTTAAATAAGGAATAATTGTAACGCAAAATACAAAATGTGACACTTGTCAACAAAAAATTTTGCAGTAAATATATGTGAGCCTAGCCTACTTATTTAAATATAGCATCTGTGGTTTTTAAGACAAAAAAATAACAGTGAATGGAAACTCGAAACTGTATTTTATTGATTATAATAAATAGTATAGTGTGTTAATTAGATTTAAAAGTGATACTTCGTTTATTTGTAGTAGTGCAACGTAGAAGAGCACTGCACTGCAGAAATGGCGATTCAAAGAAAGCATTTTTAATCCGTCCGATACATACTATTTTTTTACTACGATTAAATAGTTATTTGTGTATTAAGAGCAAAAAGTGATAGATGGCTGACCGAGAGACAATCTCTTGAGAGCGGTAATGGCAGTTTGCAATAAAAAATACTATGGCAGCAAAAGTATTAACGAGATACGAGGTAAGCGCCATAAATCATGAAAATGTCGCAGCTAACGAAAATTGAGTACCGCGCGGTTATTAAATTTTTAACAAAATAAGGGCACGCGCCTAATCAAATCAAACGACGTTTAGACAGCGTTTATGGTGATTTATCTCCTTCATATTCCACTTAAAAGTGGTCAAGTTATTTTGGGGCAAGAAGCTCTTGAAGATGATGAGCGGTCCGGTCGGTCAATTGAAGCGGTAACGCCTGAAAACGTTGCAATCATTGAAGAAATGGTATTAGAAGATCGCCGTTTGAAAATTTAAGGAGTTAGCAGTAATGTCTGACATTTCGGTAACAAGTGTTCGCCGAATTCTTCATGACCATTTGGGTATGAATAAAATTAGTGCAAGATGGGTACCGCGTTGTCTTTCTGCTGTTCAACGTCAACGTTGCGTCGAATGTGCGCGCTCGTTTTTAAACTTGTGTGGAGGCGACCCAAAGCCGATTTTGGAGTCCATTATCACTGGAGATGATATAATGGTTCTGTATTATGATCCTCTATCCAAAAGGGAATCGATGGAATGTCGGCGACCCGATGAACCTCGTCCCAAAAAGGCGAAAGTCGTTCAATCAACAAAGAAAGTTATGGCAACAATATTCTGGGATTGTGACGGCATTTTACTGATTGATTTTAAAGAACGCAATACAACTATTAATAGTACAAATTATGCGTCTTTATTGCATAAATTGAGAAACAATATTCGTGAGAAACGTCGGAAAAAATTGACAAGAGGTGTTCGATTATTGCACGACAATGCACCCGTTCATACTGCCGCAATTTCACAAGCTGTCATTCGCGAATGCTGCTTTGAAGCATTGAATCTTCTACCGTACAGTCTGGATATGGCTCCTAGTGACTAATATTTATTTTCTAATTTAAAGAAAGACCTTAGGGGACGTCGTTTTAAGGACGAGAACGAGTTGCAAGCAGCTGTAATTGAACATTTTGGAGGAAAAACTTCAGATTATTTTTACAAGGGCATTGAATTATTAATTCCACGTTGTAATAAGTGTATTGACATTAGGGGATTTTATATTGAAATATAAAAATTATTATATTTTACCAAGTTTATTTTTCTATATCAGGCCGAGAATTTATGGCGCTTACCTCGTATCAACTGAAATCAACGTTTTTCGGTTCCAATGACATTTTCAAAGAAAAATTACACATTTTAGAAATTAGTGAAACAGTCCCCAAAACACTTGTCTGATTTTTTAGGAAATCTGTCCAAATCCATTGCTTCCTATTTCGGTTCTATTTATTCTGTTCAAATATAGTTCTTGAAATTAATTATTCATTCTGCTAGAATGGCTACCTTTCAACCCTTTGACTTCGTCTAAGGCTTCAACTTTCGTTTCTGTTCGACAAAGGTACACTTTCAACAGTTTCAACACGCTTGTTTTACAAATAACTATTATTCTATCAACAAAAACCTAATGAATACAACATAAATGCAAAGCTAGCGATCAAATTCGCATTAAACTTGAATGTGTTCATTATGCCTTAAACGAGAATTTGATCATTTCAGGTACAACCCTACAAAAAAAAGTAATTTTTAAAAACAAAACGCAAAATTTTCTCTTAAAATCGATTTAATTTATAGCGTGCCCGCAATTTTCGACCTCATAAAATGGAAAAATTAGTAAAGCGAACCGCATATAATAATAAAAGTTATAAAAATGTAAAAAGTAATAAATCTAATGTGAGTGGAATAGGTTTTTTATCCACAGAGAGAAACAGTGATTAATCACGGACATTCATTAATTACATTTATACGTGATTACGTTCACTACTGGCGGCGCTACGCATTGTTGGCTTCAGATGGTTGAAAAATAGAAGTGCTACTACCGCCTCCTTCGTTTGTGTTAAAACAAGATGGCTACTGCAAATAATAACTTCTTTTTAACTACTGCACCTTAATATAAAAATTATTAAGTTTTATTAATTACACTTTCTATTTCATTTTTTATTTATGTTCAATTTACATCTGAGCTACCAACTACCAACGCTCTTTTGGATCATTAAATGAAACTGTTCTTTAAATAAATAAATTATACCTTTCATAGCTGTCTCTGCCCGCCTACTAGGAGCTACAATCTAAATACATTATATTAAAAATTAAAAGTTGTAAAGGAAAATTTTGATGTGTTGCTTTTCTTATTTAATTATACTGTACCATCATCAGTAGTAGCATTTGATTACTGCAAGATAAACGATTTGCTTAGATGACTTTTTTTTGTTGTAGGGAACAGGAACCACAGAGAGCGCCAAATCAAAAGAAAAATCAGAAAAGATCAATCAGTCTCATTACTTCAGAATATTCAAGTGGGCTTGAACCGACTAAAAAGAAAAAGAAGAAATCAGAATGAAACTCAACCATACATTTTTATTATTATTAACATTGAGATAAATGTTTTGTAAAGATTTATAAAATGTACCAATACGCAAATTTTTGTTAGTAATTTAATAATATTAGTGTAATATTATTTTAATACTAGTTTAATCTGGTTATTTTAAATATAATTATATGTTTTCAACTGAAAGACTACTAAATGGCTACTCATTAATCTTGGAAAAACCAAAGATTCAACTATTGTCTATCTGTCATATATCTATATGTCAACTATGATCTAAACTATTCAAATTTTAAATTGAACTGGGATTTATGGATATGATACGAGTACAAATGTGGAAATATTATGGTTTAAATGTTGCTATTCAATTTCAATGGAGTACAAAAATCTAGCCTCTTGAACCCAAAAGAAAGTCAAGATCGTATCCATCGTCCATACGATTAGACTAAAACAATTTTATTTTTTATTTATTCAGCAAAAGAAAATACATGAACTATTTTCAAATAAAATCTAAGTAACTTTTTCAAACACTAAAATTAAAGATAAAGTTGAATGCAATAACATATTAAATTAACTATAATAATTAAACTCAATTACTGAAAGATAAAGTAGGCTTAAGATATCGAAAACTACTTGGTAATGTGTAAGAAGAGTTACTTTTCGTTTTTTAGTAGAAAAGTTAGACTTGGTAAGAGAATGAATGAATGATTGTAATAATTCCAAATAAGAAAGTATACATTTTATATATTGAGATAAATGCAGATAATACAACTAGGTAAGTACGGAACAACTTATCGACGTTGAAGTGCTGCTTGAAGCAGTCAAAATCATTGATAAGGTGACCAGACGTCCCGCTTTTGCTTCTCTCCCGATGCCCACAAAATCTTCAAAATGTCCCGCTTTTTATGGATAACTATTTTCCGAACATAGACAGCAGAACAGCTACATTGCGGTTATTGGTTGAATTAATAAACGTAAATGAGAACTTTAATTAATTTTCTTCTAACTTCTAAATTGCAGTAAACTATATTTAATATTGGTATCTAACGGATACTTCTTTTCAAAAACTAGATATCGTATTTTAATTTGGCCCTGCCAATTATAAATATCGCACAGTTTATTTGGAAAATAAATACAAATGCAGAAATAACATTAATTACAAGAAATAACCGTAGCGGCAGCTATACACTGTCAACACACTATCAAACAAAAGTAAAATAAGTGACATAGGGCCCTCTTGACTAACAACAGGTGTTCTTGACAATAGCAAAAACATGAAAAGGATGATTTTTTATGTATTAATTTTAACGTGACAAAAATATACCGGCGGACACGTAATTATTACATGCTATTAAGCTTAACTTTAGAATATTAATTGTGGCATGCAAAAAGAATCAGAGGCGCGTGATATTCGTATGAATTTCTATTCCAGCTGTACTCGGGTACAAAGTATTTGGCTGCCGATAAACATAAAAGATATTTAAATGTTCTTACGAGTACCTCTTCGTCTAAGTTATAAGATGTTTTCTGTAAAAGTAATTTTGGAAACAAAGGGAAGCAATTAGCGTTAGCTGAAGTACTGTTTGCATTTCATACTATTAATCAAAATCAGAGTTTCCTGCTAACGAATTGCAAATCCTAAATCGTTCAAAAAAATTATTCGAAAAGCTTGCTTAATAAACTATATATGGGGGAGTGTTCGTAATGTCCAGATTTATTAATTTAGAATTATTAATTTCACCTTAATTATTGAGTGATAAAAATTAACAATAAGCTCTAATTTTAGATGATCAAGTAAACATACATACTTCGAGTACGTATATGTGTAATCGCGTATATGCCTACGTATATATGCATTTTCAATAATATTCTATATTGTTGAAAATGAACCCTGAGTGCAGTTTCATCTCAACATTGTGTAACAAAGACGGAACGTCATTGGATCATTTTCTAGTATATAGCTTTAAATGCCCAAGTCCAGCCTTCAAAACTAAAGAAGCAAGTAAACGATTGCCAACACTCAATATGATTTTAGTTATTCTTGCTATGCGGTAAACGTTACAATGGACGACATCAGTTTGCAGCAAGCAGGTAGATCAGGGGGCCAGTGGTCAGCGGTTCACAAGCTTTATTTTTAAACCGGTTACATTTATTAACGATAACCACCTTAAATTTTAATTTTTGAATCCAAAATATATATAGGATTTTATTCATAAATATTTTCAACAAATAATACATCTAATTTCGACTTTAATGCAACATCATTAAATAACCTATTGAAATTCCATGAAAACGAGTACATGTTATCGAATTACTTAAAGGCACTCCTGACATTGACCTTGAACCAATCTCTCTCTAACACATGGTGACCTTGAATCTATCTCTGTCACGTAAACGTGGCAACACCGCATTCTCAAGGTCAACAATATGGCAACAACGCATTCTCAAGGCCATCAATATGGCAACACCGCATTCTCAAGGTCATCAATATGTCAACAACATATTCTCAAGGCCATCAATATGGCAACAACGCATTCTCAAGGCTATCAATATGGCAACACCGCATTCTCAAGGGCATCAATATGGTAACACCGCATTCTCAAGGCCATCAATATGGCAACAACGCATTCTCAAGGTCATCAATATGTCAACACCGCATTCTCAAGGTCACCAATATGGCAACAATGTTATGACCTTGAACCCAAGTCCACTCTTCAAGGTCATCAAACACCATTCAAGGTCAAGCTGTAGATATAGACATGCCGGGTGACTGCATAGTGAACATCACAAACATATTGGAACCATTAATGAAGATGCAAATCCCGAACGTGTTTGGAATGCTAGAAGTTGTGCATTATCTACCAGAAAAGGTAATAGTGGATGTGGAAGTCAAAAGGTGTATTGCGTAATGGAAGAATGAAGAGGGGTAGTGGGGGAGCGGGTGAATATAAGAACACCTGGTCTAGGTGTAACGTAGTGAAATACAATGGAGACGCGTAACAGTGAAGACGTATCAAGCAAAACTATTGATAAACTGAATGCTGTGGTGAAACTACGGTATGAATTAGAAGCGCTAGAGGAGGATGCGGCACACGAAGCTGTTCATGGCACGGGGATATTCAGTCTAGAATATTGTCAAGAGTTAGCACAACGATATAGAAAAGGCGTGCAGTTGTGTCAAGACTTCATTAGAGGTGTGATTTGTGATGAGTGTTTGGTAAAAAAGCTCATTGAGCAACATCTAAGGGACTTTGCATATGACTTAATAGAGGAGGGATTAAATGGGTGGTTTAGTGACATTTGATGAAAGTAAAAACAAAATGCATTACATGTTAACATGGGAGTATGCACATCGTCAAGCACGCAGAAGTCAATGGGAGATAATAGCAAGGGATAGGGTACGATTTCAGAGACGAATAAGCTACATGGAAAATGTAATCGCTCCAGTTTTGAAAGAAGAGTATAGAGAGGGTATCTATAATACACGTTTTAAAAATGGTGGGGGTATAGTTTAAATAGTCACGTCAGTCGCTTACCCTCAGTTACAGAAATGGGTTCAATCAAAGTGGGTTGGCAACATTACTGGATTCTTGAAACAACAGATAAGGGTGAAATTAAATTTTCGCGTTATAAAACTCACAATACTGGATTGTTAATCGAAAGAGCTAAACTGTCGAACACTGTGGTTATACGTAGTGAAAACGATTATCGACACACTTCGTGTGCAGGTGTAGAAGTCCATTATTTGTTAAAAAATGGTAAACTTATAAATATACAAAATGCCGCATGTACAGAACGTGGTTTGTTCCAACATCGTCATACTATTAACTTGTTGCCTGATAAATGTGATTCTATTCAAATGTAAATGTGTTACACCGCATAGTGAATGGATTGCTGCAACTGAACGTGCACGTGACAACCTTGCTGCTGGTTTTCCTGCGGGTTTGGTGCGTTATTTGGATTGGGAATTAAAGGGTAGTAATTGTTATATATTCAATTGTGAATAGTTCTATAAGTTTGTACTAGACAATGAATAGTTGTAATCATATGATGTTATCTGGATTGGGAATTAAAGTTTAGTAATTGTTATATTTAATTGTGAATAGTTATATAAGTTTGTAATAGACAATCAATAAATAGTTGTAATCATATTATGTTGTTTTAATAAAACCATTATGGATATTTAAAAACTTTATTCTGAAAAATCCATTACATGAGTTTTATATAAGTAAATATATAGTAGTATACATTACTTAATGCACAATAGCACAGTGAATGATGATGATAAAAGCATGATGGAAGCATAGCCTGTAGAGCTGGTTCCTCTGGTAACTCCACCACCTGTTGTGATACGAAACGTCGAATGTAGTTGCTTTTTTCAGATCCCTTCACGTAAACGGTATCCGCCTGCTGAGTCAAGCGTTGCAGAATTACAGGAAGCATAAAAGGAGGAGTGAATCCTTCATTCCAATCGAGACAATGATGATTATGCATTAACCAAGTAGCTTGTTGACGAAACGTGGGTGGTAAGTTGCGAAAGGCGAATGAAGGTTTGAAAACGTAGTGAGACACACGATGTCCATCAAACACGGCTAATTACTTGGGTGCAAAGTCTTTTTCTGAAGTCTTGAAACCTTGCACATCGATAACTAGCATGATCGAAGCGTGCGACTATAATAATAAAGGTAACAGGTCCTTGGACGTATATAACGATTTCCTTTACAGTTGACGTACTTGCTTCGTCAATGCATTATACGTAAATACACGATCGTGCAAAATGAGACAGTAAGCAGTAGTGTTCGCTGGAATGCTTTTGTGAGTTTCGAAAGTAACTCGAAGAACGACAGCTTTCCCTAGCAAGGAATCTTTCTGTCGCGAACAGTCGATGACGATTAGAGGTGTAAGTGCCTTAAATCTATCAGGAGCCAGTAGAGGTTCGTTGGGTTTATCATAGTACGATCGTTGAAAGTTAGCATACATTTCGTATAAAGTAGCATATCGATTTTCACCATAATTAATATTTAATTGATCGTAAGGATATCTTTCTGTATTTAAAAATACCGTCACGTTTTGAATATCACAGGCGTCGAATGCGCTTATATCTTTCTGCAACTGGCCCACGATCGGTTTGAAACCCTATGATAACGTAACGGGGAGTTTCCAGAGTGGTCGATGTTTTAATAGACCAACTGTGCTTATCCGTTTGCGGTACAGCGGGGTAAATATGTGTTTCCCAGCTTCTAAATGCCACTTGAGTGTCAATATTTTTCCCAATATATTTTGTTAATGATAATTCTTCCGCGAATCCCGGTTGAATATGTGGAACTTTCCAATATATTTTTTGCAAGTTAACCTTAAGGTTTTCATTAACATCGGTGGATATTAGGGCATCGACATCCGAATTGCTTCTAATTAATACCGATTCTTGACGAATATTCATAATAATCTTGCCATAGTCTTCAAAAATCCCCAACAGTGTTGATAATGGTATGCAGGCGCAAAAATTACCTTTACGGGATTACCTTAGGAATCAGCGGTAGGAAACCACCTTGTTTGGGGATAGGTATAATCCGACCTTTGGGAGCAATGATACGTTTACGTTTCAAGGCCGCTAGAGCAAGACGAGCAGACCGTTTTAAAGATAACTTTTTTACTTTACCACCAATACGTTTTCTAGCTAATTTGATGGCGTTGTTGAACGTTAAAGTACCCCTTCTTTTCATCTTAGATCGTCGTCGTCGTCGTCTAACACCCATATCCAATTTTCTTTTTCCAGACATAACGCTGGCCACAGTAAGTGCAGCCGCTCTCTCTAAAACGAGCGTTCTTAGAACGAAACTTAGTCCACGTCTTATGTCCTAATATACTATCGGCTTTATGACGTTCACCAAGATCGTTAGTTTTTGAATAGACTATGTCGTGCTCTTTACAAGCTTCATCCAACGGGTTTATTCCTTTGTCTCCACGAGAAAGCCTTTGATGTAAACGGGTGCCAGGTCCGCAGTAGTTATACCCTGGTAAATGTAATTCTAACGGTAACTTATTAATGAGAGTGTTGATCAACCCCTTCCCCTTACGAGTTGATTGACGATTCTCCGCTTTTCGCAGAGTACGTTTCATAACACATTACTCCTCCTATCACAGGTGAAGAGTGACTGTAAGTGACCCATCTACATATATTTATATATCACACACCGGTGCTCCTCCCTCACAACGTGTCCTACATGGAGCAGCTAAAGTTGGTGCATCAGAGGCACAGATTACCGGTTGTAAATCGGGATAATTGTTCACCGACGCCGCTAGTTTTTAAACATAGCGTATTGTTGGGTGCAGGATGCAAACGCGGTATAATAGTAGGCAGTTCCGGATGTGGTAAAACCAACCTAATGATAAGTTTACTAGAACATCCAAACGGTTTACGCTTCGAAAACATATATGTCTATAGTAAATCTCTTTATCAACCGAAATACGCATATCTGCGCGACCTGTTTCGATCATTACCCATCGGTTATTTCGAATACGATTCTTCTGAAACTATATTACCGCCTAAGGATGCAAACCAAAACTCGGTTATTATCTTCGATGATGTAGTTTGCGATAGTCAAAGCACCATACGTGATTACTTCTGCTTCGGGAGACATAAACACATCGATTGTTTTTATTTATGTCAGACATATTCTGCGATACCTAAACAACTTGTAAGAGATAATTCAAATCTCATTGTTGTGTTTAAGCAGGATAATACTAACTTAAAACACATATTTAACGATCATGGGGGGGATATGACTTTTGAAGCGTTTAAACACTTGTGTTTACACTGTTGGAAGGAGAAATATGGCTTTTTAGTAATCGACAAAGATTATCCACTTAATGGGGGACGTTATCGAAAAGGTTTCGACTGTTACTTCGCCATAAATACCGAAAACACGAACTAAACGTTTTAGTAAACATGGACAAGCGTGTAGCAGAAGACTTGGTTAAAGTACGACGTCATGTTAAACAGAAATACAAAAGTCTCAAGTCTGAAATTGCACGGTCAGAAGTGGAACTACAACGCCGCTATCAACCTATCACTCAACCATTGCGTGAGTTTATAACCGGAGTTAAAACGGAATTATTAACTCCGAAAGAAGAGCCCTTAAAAACGGAAGTGTCTTCTCCCATACCTACCTCGACTCCAAAAAAATTTTATAAACGACTTCCACCCGCAAGACGAATAGGTATGCCTCGCGAACCATCACCTATCACCCAAATAATGCGCACTACTAGCGTTCCCTCACCTGATATCTCGGTTTTTGAAACAGAAGTCCTGGAAGAATCTGGGATCCCAACATTGGATCAATTGAAAGAACAACTTGCTGCTGTTGGGTTCAGCCCGGAATTCCAAACTTACATAGATGAGACCTTTTCTGGTAGAGCTAAAATGTATATGGAGAACATGTTCAAGGATATTAAGAACGAGTTCGATCATCATTACGGAGTACGATTCCATCCGGAATCTCACCAGTACCTAATCGGAGACGCGGTACTCACTTTTGACGAGAACGACTTTATTATTAAAAAACCCTCAGGTACAATTTTTAAATATACAGGCACTCCTGGTTTTTACGAATTAGTATTTAAAAAAGCACCTATTGGATACACCCAATCAGACTTGCAGAAGTATAAGGACCTTCTTACACGTACCAATGCTACCAGAAGAGGTTACATTGAGGGTGCACAGCTACACGGAACCGGAAAGAAATATTCAAATATAATTAGACCCCTTCTAACTACTCCTGGGACAAGATTCCGAAGCGAGTCTACACCTACTACACCGGTCACGCGATCGAAAACTCGCACATTACCAAAACGTGGCGGTGGTGATATGCGCGTTCTCAACTATAATAATAAACAGGTGGAATTTGTACCTTGGAAAGATCCTAATAAATTAGTGGACAGATTGAGACTCCTTTTAAGTTCAAAATCGGCTGGTCATACCGGTCACACTAATGAAATCATATATATTATCGATGAATTGAGAGCTGCTAAAATTATCGAATAAATCATCACACGCGTATCGATCCGTTTCATAATATTGCTAACGTTAGTGCAATCATGACGCTCAATAAATTCGGTAAACATCTTCACAAAACCCCTGTCCGAGTGAAACTCGACACTCGTTCGAAAGTGTACCTATTAGACGATATACAAAATGTAAGGTATACAACAATGATGTATATATGGGCGGAATCCGCGCCAGGGTGGACTCCGAGAAAACTTACTGGTGTATACACAAGTCCACCGAAATATTACAATTTGAGAGGTAGCAACAGTAAACGGGAATACACAATACCGTTTACAGAAGGGATTGTACAAGCAGTTTGCAGCTCACCACTAAGCTTTATGTTTGTAAACGGTGAGCCAGTTGGTGCTGCTACCAACTTAATTGGGGAACGATTGAGAAAGGCGATAAGATTACGGTAAGCAGTACGTCGATAGATCCGTCTGCAACCGGTCCATTTTACTTCGAAGCTATTATTAGTCATCCATATCACCATATATCCTCATTACCTCAAGACGATGACTCTGGATAAGTTCGGTAAACATCTTCACAAAACTCCTGTGCGAGTTAAACTCGACGCTCGTGCAAAAGTATTCCTATTAGAAGATATACAAAATATAAGGTACACAACAACGATGTATATGTGGGCGGACCCCGAACCTGCATCGAACGATCCTTCCGACCTATCGGACTATTACAATTTGAAAGGTAGCAACAGTCAACGGGAATACACAATACCGTTTACAGAAGGGATTGTACAAGAAGTTCGCAGCTCACCACCATGCTATATGTTTGTAAACGGTGAGCTAGTTGGTTCTGCTGTCCACTTAAGTGGGAGACATTTGAGAAAAGGCGATACGATTAAGGCGAAAGGTTTGCTATATCCATCTACAACCGTCCCATTTTACTTCGAAGCTGTTATTAGTCATCCATATGACCATATATCATCATTACCTCACGACGATGACTCTGGATAAGTTCGGTAAACATCTTCACAAAACTCCTGTCCGAGTTAAACTCGACGCTCGTGCAAAAGTATTCTTTTTAGAAGACGTGTCTAATTTGCACTACGAGACAATGTTGTATATGATGGGAATAAACAACTATGAAAACGGTTATATGCACTTTTGAACTCCACCAACTTCTAGTATGTCGTTCCTCTAACAAAAGGTATCATTAAACAAATCAAATACTATCCCACAGATGCGCAAATCTTTATAAACGATACGTTATACGATGCCGAATCACTCATCGGAGTGTCATTGAAGAAAGGGGATAAGTTTAAGGTGAAGAAGCCTGGATCAAAGGACATATTTACTTTTGAAGCTGTTATTAGTGTTCCAGCATTGTCTAAATGAGTATCAAACGTCAAATAATTGAAGAATTGCATAAACCTGCTCGTAAACGATTTCGAAGAAGACGCGTAATCGTAAAAGGCTTGAATGATTTGTACATGGCGGACCTTGTGGGAATGATTGAGAAAAGGCGATAAGATTAAGGCGCTAAGTACGGCGGTAGATCCGTCTGCAACCGGCCCATTTTACTTCGAAGCTGTTATTAGTCATCCATATCACCATATATCATCATTACCTCAAGACGATGACTCTGGATAAGTTCGGTAAACATCTTCACAAAACTCCTGTCCGAGTTAAACTCTACTAACTAATACTGCGATCGAGAGACGTGTTCCCATGTCAAACGATCGGAAGTTAGATTTTGAGACAACTTATCCAAACTAGAATTTAGAAATCGTAAACTGTCCAGAAAGCGCATTTTAAGACATACCTGTATCCGTTGGGACCCGTTCCTAATTTCATCTACCAAAAGCCGTTTCGAAAACGAAACGTATTTCTTTTATTGAGCGCAATCACGTCGAATTCTTCTTTTTCTAATGCCAATTGCTTTATGAATAGATGTGAATCATATCCGGTCAAATTATGGAAAAATATCGGTATGAAGTCGGGAGTTTGATACATTAGATTGCACACGGAGTGAGCCGCACCGCGGTACTCGCCGCTGAGGTGACAGTGATCTCTCACCTTAACGTCGTTTTCACCAAAGGGTCTGCTACAAATTTGACACACGGTTGCATTGTCATAGTTCAACGTTTGTCGGCACGATAAAAGTCGCATGTCTTTAATATGTTTTAAATGATCCTTATTCAACCTTCTAACATCCCCTTCTAAGCGCATCATAAACTCACTTGCTGCATTCGGACCACGGTACAATTCAAATTTAGATAACGCGTCATCGTAGGAACACTTAATGTAGTACGCAAACGAATGCGGTTCGTGTTCGTACGATGTCATGGTAAATTTTCCCCGAGGATCTGGCTCAACCGTGTCCAATGGTTTCAACACACTTTCAAAATCCGCGTAAACGACAAAAGGTACTGTAAATTGCTTTTGAAAATTTTCAAACTTCAATAGATTACCCTGCCGGTCGTACCCCAATTTATCGCGTACGGGTTCGATAGTTGGTAACTTGGTGTAAACATGATTGCAATCAAAACGGGTATGTTGTTTTAATCTACTTTCACTTGGAAAATACTGCAAGCAGCCGTCACAAAAGTGTTTTTCTCCATTGTGAGCCGACAGTTGTGACGACACCAAACGCGAAAAGTTTTTTATCCAACAGTAATGACTATTACCCTCCATATCGGAAATTAATAATAAATTTACATGCATTTCTTTCTTTAGCTTAGAGTAATACAGAGGCCCTACAACTTCTTGTTTCATTTTTCCGTCTTGAAATACAACTTCCAAACCATACACGTTAATGGATAAGCGTGGATTACGCGCTTCAAATTTCGAAATAGCATCCAGTTTGACAGGAAAGGTGATACCTTCAAAATCAAACGGTTGCACAAAATTTGGATACTACGTCGTCCTGTCGGAATGTCTCCGCGGCGGATACAAAGCGGACACCAAGGCCCAACCAAAACAGTACTGATCGTTATTTTGCACGTTGATTACAGCCTTTTTATGTTGTATCGACGGCGGAAGTGGAACATAGGAGGAAGCACGAAGCGGGTTGTATTTATTGACGTTGACTTCTATAAATAACAGCTGCTCCAGTACCCAACCTGTAAGGACCCTACAATTAGCAATCGAATCGTAACCCATAACTATTTATTACCTGAGTTCCGATCATTAAAGTCCGACATCTTCGTATCCAGCACCTCAACCAAATCATCATATAAATCGGTCAGATTCGAAGTCACGGTCACAATCTCATTTTGCGTATTAAACGATTTAATTTCGTGCAAATTTTGACTTTCCAAAAAGTACATTCCGATTACTTCTAGATTGACTTTCACACTACGAAAGCGCCGAACGTTTCTTTCTTTCTAATTTCCTGAAACAATTGCACAGATCACTAACACTAAAACCGTTAACAATGTGTACACGTACCTTGCGGGGTGGTTTTTTTCGCTTTCTTAGGTGCAGGTCCTTCACCAGTATTCCCTACAGCATCCGAAGCTCCTCCAGCTGCAACCAACAAAATACTCGTAGCACATCATACAACCTCACAGGAATGGTTACTTACCGCTCTTGGATGGGTAGTCCAGTGGTCTACGGCAGCTTTCTCTTCGGTGACGGGTTAAGGCATCCCGTCGGGTGCAGGACGCGCCGCAGCTACCACATGCATATTCTTTGTAATCAGTAAACGGGAACGCACTGGCAAACGATAAAGCTTTTACGTCAACTTTTACCACTAACGTTCGCGATACTGATTTCCAGTCGGGACGACGAGGACGTGTTATGCAAACCCGATCGGGATAGGAAGAGGACTGGTTTATTGTTAGTGGGAGGTCACAGTTATACCAACTGTTAACGTCGTTGATGACGCAAAGCAGACAAGTTTTCCGCTTCGGTTAAGAGTGCGAGGCGTTCACTCTCACAGCACCCCAACTCCGTCATCAGTTGTCGTAGCTGCTGCGTCTTGATACTCTTGATTTTGATCTCGTATCTTTCCACAGCAGCTAAGAGTTCCGCTTTGCGTTGAAGGAGAGCGGTGCGTTCACTCTCACACCCTCGCAAACAGGACGCCACTTCTCTTAACCGTCGTGTAATCCTTGTCTGCTGTGCATCATCAACGGCAGCAAGCGGTAAAGACTGCTTCTCGCATGGTACACCATCTATGAAGACAATCGGTGAAGTTGTGAAGTCTCTGATGCAGCCGGACAACTGGATAGAAGCTGTGTCATCAGAAACCTCCATAAGTGTCGCTGTGTCTATGTCCAAATGGTCATGCACCCCGTCATCACAGGGGGTACCCGGAATGATTAACTCCTCATCGTCATCGTCAGGAGCGCTTGCAATTGATGTGGAACAGTCCGACTCCGTTTCATCAACAATTACATTTGCACTTGCGGCAATCTCCATGGGCAGGTTCACTTCGTCATCGTCGGTTGCAGATGGTGATGCATCCCCCAAAAGAGACCCCCGAATTGAGATATCATAATCGCTGCCCGGTGGGCTATTCAACAATTGGGAGTCCCACTCACCCGACCATGGTGATGCCGCAGGTGCTTCCTGGACCGTCACGATGGGGATTCCTCTCAAGTGCAAACTTCCAGCAGCGTAAAACACATTTGTCGAAGTCAACAGCTCCCGCAGCAAAGGTTGTGAACGCCCACTGAGCATGTCGTACTTCGGCTTCTCCACATTCACGGCTGCCGCCTTTATTACCACATTTTGCAGTACTATGATCTTCTTTGCGGCAGCAACTGGAGATGGTGTACGCTCGATAGTTGGCACAAGTACCGGGCACGCAGCAACTGGAGATGGTGCACGCTCGATAGTTGGTACACGTACCGGGCACGCAGCAACTGGAGATGGTGTACGCGGCACATGTACGGGCACGCTTTCCTCATCGATAATTTTGACCAGAAGGACAATGTCACACAACGACACTTATTCACTTCACCAACACTGGTAACACTACTAGATGATGTATCCATGATGAACGAAGACAGACTGACGCTCCGCTGCGTCGCCCTCCGGTTTTGTCAAACCACCCCCCACTCCCTAACCTTGATCCCCACTTTCACCCCCACTCCTTCACCTTGAACCCCTCCATCACCCCCACAACTTTACGTTGCATTCGCGCAAATCCTTACATTTCCTCAATGTCATTGGTGTATAGACAGAAACCTTGCATTTCCTCACGGTCATTGGTGTATAGGTCGGTGTATAGACAGAAACCTTGCATTTCCTCAAGGTTATTGCTGTATAGGTCGGTGTATAGGTACCTCAAGGTCTTCCACTTCCCAGGGACCCTCACTCCCTCCGTGGGTGTTGCTACTTCGATATAATAGGGAGTGTTTTCCACACCAGGTAACACATGACAATGTCCGACATCGCTCCTCGTATACCACATTCAGCTGAAGGAAGTTACGCGCCAGATGCGCAGCACTGGGATCGCTGGCACAGCCTACGGGCTCAATCGTTGCGCCGCATCGCTGCCTCGTTGGGTCCACATGTAGCCATCGCCCGCCACCATCGAGAGCTAATGAATCCGCAATCATCCATAGGTATAGGTATAAAACGCCTAGTGTTCGAACTATGGCTGATGTGGAAATGGTATTGGTATGCAACCGCTAAGACCTACCGACATTATGATGAAGACCGTTTCGGTGACATGGAGGACATTGCTTGTGCAAACCGAACCCTACGGTTTCAACAAGTGGCTACGGTATTGCAGGGGTGGTTTACCGTGGCAGATGTCCCGTATTGTCTGTGGTGGTCGTACTACACGTGGAAGGAGAAGCGTCTATGCAAGGGTTGCATACGCAGTGTGTGTAGTACGGCAACCCTACCGCAGGAATACCACACCAGGGTGTTGAGGTCGATTTACCACGTACCATCCCATTGGTGTGATGGCTGCATGAAACGGATGCTTTACAACACCTTCGACCCAATGGTGTGTTCCGAACGGTTGCATTTCAGCGGTCCGGTATCCCAATTTGGAGGCAACGATGCGGATGAGTGTACCTGCGATGATAATTGTCACGGAAGCGTACTGCTACACCTATTGAATGAACGGTTGGAGATGCAGATGGATCAGCAGTGATGTGTAATTGTATATATTATAGACATTATAGATATTATAGTAATTTTATTCATATTATTTAGTTAGGACCAACACATTTTAAATAAAAATAGCATGAAATAATTATTTTTCCTTTACAATTGATGATTTGATTATATACAATAAGAGAATATAGAATAAGAGAAATTGTAGATATTATAACCGTAAACAAACAGTCACTAAAACCTTCTGACCCATTACTCACTATGTTGTTTTAATTCAAAAGTTTGTAGCCACCGGATAATACTCTGAAAAACATCAAAAAAAATTTAAAAAAAATTCAAAAAATCAAAAAAATACAAAAACCAAAAGTTTGTAGTAGCCCGGAAATACTCTATGACCATTCAATTGTAGTTAACAGCATACCCGTGATGACCTTCATTTATCTCTACCTATCAAATCGAGCAAACGAAATCTTGCCCTTCGTTAACCTTGAGAGCTAGAGCGCTGATTTTTCATTTTTCACCCTCCCCCCCCACCCAGCCCACCTAATTATTATAATCCCCCTCCTAATTTATTTTTTTTGCACCTGCAAAACACGGGGTAAATTAAAACGTAATTTTATTACAATAAACTAATTTTAACTCACTTATGTGCATGCCTCACACTTTTGGTGTGTTGCTGCGTGCCTTACTGCATCATAGTCCGGAGGGACTGTGATCTAGTTCTCCCTACATACGCAACACAGCACCAGCGTGCTAAACCGCCCCCGTACCAGCACGGGCCGAGAAGTCGCTACTAGAATGATATCCGGCTATAAACATTAAAATAAAAATATATGGCTCATATCTATGTGTTTTATTTAAAAGTAATTTTGTTAAATTATTTAGTTAGTTACCAGCACTTCCATCGTTTCCTCATTTTATTTAAAAGTAATTTTGTTAAAAGTAATTTTGTTAAATTATTTAGTTAGTTACCAGCACTTCCATGGTTTCCTCCTCCTGGTCTTCCTCCTCGTCCTCCATCTCCTCCTGGCTGCCAACATCGTTGGCTGCCCCGATTATATCGGTCTCTTCACTCCAAATCGACGAGCTCCTGGAAGCCGGTCGGTCGACCTCCGGCGACGAACTTTCGTTGTTTATTTCATTATTCATTTCACTCATCTTCACTGTTGTAACTGTAACTGAGTGGTGCAGCTCGGAAGGTATAGATATATCTATGCCCCCACTCCTTTCTGTGTAAATACAATCTCGTTGACCTTGCCTTGTTTCGTCTGTTCTCAACAACGACTGCGGAATTTCTTTGTTCTCGTCTGCACATTCCTGACTGTCTGGTATAGTTCTTACCCTTGAGGTTGTATTGATCTTTCATCTGCATACTTTCATAGTTAAGTAAGAGTCTAATTGAAATTAAAATGGTATGAAATTTTTAAATCTTAGTTTCACTTTTGATTTAATCGTTAAATTAATGTCTAGGAGAGACGGAGATCGGTCTTAAATGAAACGATATAATGGGATAAATACGTGGTTTATTTAACTAAACACATATGCAATTGTTTACACTTTATGATTGACTTTGATATATCAGAGGATTACATTTTTCAAATTTACCACCTTGTATTTGTTTACAGAGTACATTTATTTCAGTAATACATTAGTTATGCCCCCGGCGTACTTTGCACTACATAATGTGCTGGATGTTTCTGCACCTTTACATAAACAGCACAACACTTTAACTCTCCGCTATTAAGATGGTGAAACGACACAAATGTTCCATTCGAAACTTATCCGAATTATACTCCTCTATACATCTCATAATAGGAATTTTTATATTTGCATCGTACCATTCGTGTAACGGCTCTACCAACTGTTTCGGCGCTGTCCCATTTTTTCCGTCAAACCATATCCTTTTCCCATTTAAGTCCATTGAATATGCAAACGTCACTAGCGCAAACACCAGATAACCAGCTTCAAGAACACGCTTCTCTTTGACGCGTTTAACGAATGCCTCTTTGTGGTGGTCTAAAGTTTTCTCGACGTTTCCACCGTATAGTTCTTCGTCTCGCATTTCATCCTTTTCGTCCTCGAAATCGAATGTTACTAAAACGCTTGCCTCTACCACGTTCATGATGTTGTACTACTGAATTGTTCTTGCGTATGCGTTTATATATACTGAGTTGAAGGGTGGGATCCAAGGTCATGGTCTTAGTAGAGGGGTGGGATCCAAGGTCATGGTATATACTAAGTTGGCAGGTGGGAGCCAAGGTAATGGTCTTTAATGGTAACGATAACGAGTGATACAATATGTTCCCATGCTTACACCAACTACTGCGATTAACAGGGTGCCCAAGGTCACCACGGAAACGTAACACGATTCGCTGCTGACTTTACATTGTTCCACCGTACTTTTCCCGAGGGTTTGCCACTCGCTATCCATGGTATATGTTGGGTACACGAATTTGACCCTGACTCGTACTTCTTGCGTTCTATTGCCGATTTCGTGTTTAAACAGTCCCATTTGTTGCAACGTCACCGGTTGCATGCCAAACCAAACGCTCGTGTTGAAGTCGTATGAAATAGACGCTGCTGTTGTGTCTGGAAGTTTTGCAACGTACACTACGCCCTCGTACAAGGTTGCTAATAATATTACTGCCTTGATTGGTAACATCTTCCCTCGTGTTATATTCTATGTTCTATCTGGTTACTTTTAACCGCAAACATCTCTACCGCTTTCAACGTTTATAGGTGCTAACACGTTTGCAAACACGCAATGTGGTGACCATTTCAGGTGTTCTACGATTGGACTATCCGACGGTTCCCATTTGGAAATGTTCACTCGGCAATAAAAACATTCTACTCTATCTTCACGTCCCGTGTAGACAAATCCGGCCTCGGCTAAAGATTTTTGGGTTTGTATACCCTTCCAATTACGAAATGATAACACTCGTTCTGTCAAGCACGTATTCTGTAAGCTCGCTTCTACACACATTTTGAATTTTCAATACATGTGACCTGCTATATATATATATATATATATATATATATATATATATATATATATATATATATATATATATCTAAAGCTTGACCTTGAATGGTGTTTGATGACCTTGAGCATGGCCTTGAATGGTGTTTGATGACCTTGAAGAGTGGCTTTGGGTTCAAGGTCATAACATTGTTGCCATATTGGTGACCTTGAGAATGCGGTGTATATTGTTGACCTTGAGAATGCGTTGTTGCCATATTGTTGACCTTGAGAATGCGGTGTTGCCATATTGTTGACCTTGAGAATGCGGTGTTGCCAAGTTTATGTGACAGAGATAGATTCAAGGTCACCATGTGTTAGAGAGAGATAGGTTCAAGGTCAATGTCAGGAGTGGGGGGTGGGTTCAGAACTCTCAATTTTTATCTACTAAGAAAGAACTATAAATTATGAGTACTTCTTCACACTATTTATAATATTAATAGATTCACTACACAGTATTCTCCTTTTTCTGAACACTTTTCGTCGTTTTATGTGTTATGAAATGTTTTCCGTGTACTACGAGCAACATTTCTACTGATAATTCACGCGGTGCAATAGTTTACCAAGCTGAAAGTGTGTCTTAAAGTATCAATTTTATAGAAAAAAACTTCAAATAAATTTTATTGGAAATTTTGTGTTCTAAAAATTTGATTACTACCATTTTTAATGTATCATCAACCGTTAACTATATATTTAGCAATAATCATATTGGAAAAAGTTTGGCGCGCTATAAATATAAACCTATGCATTATACAGAAAAAAGTTTCGGATAAAAGTTGTAGAAAATGTTATTATCTACGAAAATGATATGTACTATTTTTGTCGTACGATGCAGTTGATAAAACGTGTTTTCCAAGATGGCGGCTAACGCTCAACCGCCCCCGTCCCGCCAACTTGATGTTACATTCAGGGCACACCCCCGAACATTTTCCAACAAGAAAATCAATTCTGTAGAAGATTTCTATATCAACCTACTATTTTTGCTCTGGTGCTTAGACTAAAAGTTTTTTAATGAAATAATAAAAAAATCGCAACGATAAGTATTTTTTTGTATTTTGCGTTCACAATGAGCTCATAATAGAGGCTATCAAACATCGTTTTCGGAGATTATTTGTTTTGTAAGATTGGTAACATTTGTTATAAACACATTTAATTTTGACATATTCAAACCTCACAAAACGCGAAATAGTATATTACATGTTGAGTTGGTAAAGGATATCTTTACAAGCCAAGCGATAATTGTTTGGCCGAGACGGTACGCGAGGTCAAACAATATCGCGAGGCGTGGAAACTTTACCAACGAAACATGTATACTATTTTATTCACAATAATTAGACTTCAGATAAACAAAATAAAAAGTAATTTTAAATTTTAAAATAAATTTTTTATAAGCTGTCATAATTTCAATCAGAGCCATCTATCGACCACAAGAGATTTTAAGTAAGGTTTCATTCTTCGCCGCTAGATCGCAATGTATGCGCTCAGTATTTTAAAATTAGAAATTAATTAATTCCATTGTAATTATTAAATATAAAATACGGAAAAATAAAAATAAAACTAATATTAAATAAAAAACATGTTTTTAGCGTTAAACATATTTATAAAAACTTAAATTTAAGTCGGATAAAACGTCCTGTTTTAAATTATTCAGAAAAAAAAGTTGGCCATAACTTTACATGTCAGTTTTACAGACATGTAAAGGAAATTGTTAACCACTTTGGTGGTGCTATAGCAATAGCTTACTTTCCAAGGTTTTTACAACATACGAAATGTACATATTGCAATATGATTGTGAATAAAGTCATTTATTCACAATGGCCAACTTATTTTTCTGAATAATTTAAAACAGTACGTTTTATCCGATTTAAATTTAAGTTCTTATAAATATATTTAACGCTAAAAACATATTTTTTATTTAATATTAGTTTTATTTTTCCGTATTGTATGTTTAATAATTACAATGGAATTAATTAATTTCTAATTTTAAAATACTGAGCGCATACATTGCCATCTAGCGACGATGAATGAAACCTTACATAAAATTTCTTTTGGTCGATAGATGGGTCTGATTGAAATTATGACAGTTTATAAAAAATTTATTTTAAAATTTAAAATTACTTTTTACTTTGATTACGTCTTAAGTCTAATTATTGTGAATAAAATAGTATACATGTTTCGTTGGTAAAGTTTCCACGCCTCGCGATATTGTTTGACCTCCACGTACAGTCTCGGTCAAACAATTATCGCTTGGCTTGTAAAGATATCCTTTACCAACTCAACATGTAATATACTATTTATAGTGTTACGCAAAAATCACTAGATTGTAATGCAATGTTTTTAATAGCTTGAATTTACAATTTCTATAAAATTAATGACGCAAAGTATAAAATATAGTATATTATTATGCTTGTTTTATAAGACGTATTGTATGTAGCACTCGTTCCTTTAGAACACTCCTCGCTTCTCTCGTCGTGTCCCAAACAACTCGTGTTACAATAGACCGTCTTATACAAATCGTATAATAATATACTATATCAACTCGCTATCGCACGTTGAAAAAACTACTCCCAACGTTAAAATTTTATTTCAACCACTTGTCCTAGATGCTAGATGCATGCCGCATTTGCAATAACTTGCCATACTAAGACCTTTCTCCCATATTTTTCCACAAAAATCGACTTGTCCTATTTGCTTACATATGCATTTTTCTTAGTACTGACAACATTGATTTACTTTTAAAAATCTTCAACACCTTAGTATCTAATCCTGGATTAGAGGGTTCCAGTTTAGGACCAGATTTCGGCAGTTTTTCAAACTAAACACAAATCCCGCCAAACTTTTTAATCAATTTATGGCACGTTCTGGCCAACATTGTGATTTTTAGCCAACTGTCTTATAAAAATACCTTTTATTCTGCACTACTCGTCCAAAATCGCTTTTTCATATATATTAATTCGCGTCATTACTGTAGATTGTACACAAACTTTTTTTTTCATATGAAGCGGTTAATCCACGAACGAAAAATTTACCCTCGAAGGCCGGTATGCCCGAGTGGGTTAATTAATTTAAAAAATATTTCACAGCTTGCGATTACGATTATTTAAAAATGTCAACCTTCTTTTCGATACAGTCTTTATGATTCGCTCCCGATCGAAAATGTATTTAACCAAACAATTAAATAATAAAATTCCTGAACGTATGAAAAATTAAATTCTTATAATAATTATTCTTTTGCGAGCGAATAAGGGCTAAAGTGATATTCAATGTTGATATAATCGTTTACTTGATTCTTTCAGTTTTGAAGATTGGACTTGAAGGTGGATTTAAAGCTGTGTAACAGAGAATAACGTTCCGTTTTTGTTACACAATCTTGAGATGAAACTATACTCAGGGATCATTTTGGGTAATACGAAGTATAATTATGTATCTCCAAACTTGCGCAAAATGTTTTGGGAAAGCACAGAACTTATGTGACAATGACAATTCATGTTATTGCAAGTAAAAGCAGCGCGGAAAGAACAGTATTTGGGAAGGTATATGCAATCTAACGACATGAAAAGAGAAACAGAGTTATACAAAAACATAAAACACGTTCAATTAGCACTTTTATTCTTTTAAACTTATCTTTGAAAACGAAAAATTTAGTAGTTGAAGAAAACTTTGAATTTTGAAACAGCTAATCTATTAGTTAAAAGCGAAATAAATAAAAAGTTTTTTCTTGATTACTATTTTTAACTATTATTTTTAAAAATATCCAATTTGTAATTCTAGTTCTTAGCAACGAAGAAATCTTAAGCAACACTCGATCAAATGAAACGATTGCTTGAGCCATCCAATTCGTGGGCACGTTTCCCTTGATTGATTTTATTTTTTGTTTTCTTTAAATTACTTTTATTATAATTTTGCATTTTTAGATCAATGGTATTGTAACATAATGCAACATCTTAGTTTTGTTAATTTGTTATATAAGTTCAAATGTTAAAAGTCTTCTAAAAGTTATTCTTTTCTCTCTGCTGGAGTGTGCCGAGAAATATGAAGTTTTCTGAACTTTTCACTTGTAATTACACGAGTGCTTCGAAATTATCGATTTGTAATACGAACGTTGATTAGCAACCACGAGTGTCATTTTTTGACGTTTTAATTTCCCGACGTGCAACGGAGGGAAATTTGTCAAAAAATGACACGAGTGTTGCGTTTTAATCAACTTGAGTATTACAACAGATAATTTCAGAAGCACGAGCATGTAATTCGGTAAGATTATTTCATGATACAGTTGTTTATTTAAGCATCTACTTATTAACATAAAGATTAGTATTTGACATGAAAGTAAAAAATGGGACACATGTGACACTAGTTTTCACCGTTGTCACGAAGATAAAAACAGTCGAAAAGGACAATAAAAAATTATCGAATTATCGCTGTAATCCAAAAAATAAAGCCTTGCGATTGGTCAAAAACGAAGTAGAATGAAATAATCGAAGTAATTTTCTAATGAATAATCTTTTGATGGAATTTAAATTTACTGGTTTTATAGACAAATAACCTCAGTAATAGGTGGGTTATTCTACCAAATGAAAAAACCGAATTTTGAAAAATAAACATTGTATTTTTTTGATTATTTCTATTTATTTATTAGCATAATACCCGTTGAAAAATCAACGGTCCCCTCTGATTATGTTAGCTATCCACGAAGTAAGAAAACAGCTCTACTTATAAAAGTTAATTTTTTGGCACCCCATAGTTCAGGACGTGCTATACAGTGGAGTTTCTATTTTCCTTAATAATAATGTCAATCGGATTCGGATCGGTGACTTTATGTCACCCAAACTTAAAGTCAAGCTAGCTGCTGTAAATGAATAAAATAAACAAATTTTAATTCACGTATGAACATTATAGAAAATTAAAAAATTATTTGTTAGTTGTCTGGATACACAAAAATTGTCACTTTATATCAGAAAAAAAAATAAAAATGACAACATTGTTTATGTATCCACTATCATGTATCCCTTCAACCATGTATCCGGCTGGACAGCTGGAATATAATTTTATAATCGACCTACCTCAATAACTAAGAGGTAAACTGCAGTAGTAGGTATACCGCTACCTGAGATGACCCCCACTCCTTTTTTTCCCACTCCTACCCCCACTCCTCCCCACTCCTATCCCCACTACCATCTACTTAGGCCCCCCACTTAGGCCCCCCACTTAAGCCCCACTCCTATCCCTACTCAGCTGCCATTTCGAATCGCCATTTTGAATCGCCATTTTGAATCGCCATTTTGAATAGCCATTTTGAATCGCCATTTTGAATAGCCATTTTGAATCGCCATTTTGAATCGCCATTTTGAATAGCCATTTTGAATGTCATTTACATATCCGCCATTTTGTATCTGTCATTTTCAATTTGTCATCTAGGATTTCCCGCCCTTGGATTTGAATTTTTAATATTACTACTGCCATCTATCGGTGACGTCATGTGATCGGTATAGTAGACTTCTATACGCCTGTAGATAGGCAACCTGTTACACTTTTTTATAAAAATCAATTTTGGAGTAACCGGGGTTCGAACGCTCAACCATCTGATTAGAACTCCATATCTTAACCCCGAGACCACGGAGCTTGTCTTTTAAATTACTACATACGAGTTATTTATAAAAATGCTTTCACGTATATTTGATTAAATCCAATTTATTTAAAAGGAAATTATTTTAATAAAAATAATTTACTTGAAATATTGATAAATATTGTACATTAATAATAATAATAATAGGAAAACTGCTTTTTGAATCCTAAAGATTTATTTAAATAAAACAAAAAAAATAAAATAAAATTTTAATACTGACTAAATCGGCTCGGTTAAATATGTTTTCTAGGATTATCCGAATGTGCTAATTACATACAAGACAATTAGTCAGTCTTATATGAGCTAATCGTGAAGAAAGTCTAATTTTTCTTAATGTATCTCAAATCACTTTGAAACAATTATTACGTATGACTCGAGTCAGTTTAAATTAATTATAAATCTAAAAAATACATTTTAAAATTAGGATGTAACCCCCGAGCTGTTAATGAAAAGCAATTAACGACCTCGATTATACTGTTCCCCAAATTAGATTATTAGAAAAACAACCTTTCTAATTGCATGGAAAATACCTAAAAATGACAACTTAATAACAAATTATTGAATTTTTAGTACTGCTACTGCCATCTATCGGTAACGTCCTGTGATCGGTATAGTAGACTTCTTTCTATACGCCTATAGATAGGCAACCTGTTACACTTTTTTATAAAAATCAATTTTGAAGTAACCGGGGTTCGAACGCTCAACCATCTGATTAGAACTCCATAGCTTAACCCCGAGACCACGGAGCTTGTCTTTTAAATTACTGCATACGAGTTATTTATAAAAATGTTTTCACGTATATTTGATTAAAACCAATTTATTTAAAAATAATTCCCGGAAAATATTTATAAATATTGTACATTAATAATATTAAATCTTTAGGATTCAAAAATTATAAGCCAATTATGATTATTATCATGAGTCATTGAGATGAGACAATTATTAACCTTATATGAGCCAATCGTGAAGAAACTCAAGAAATTTTTCTTGATACATCTTAAATATAACAATTTGGAAACTATATACAGATATTATTACTATATGAGGCCCGTAACATCAGTCGATCCGCGGCTTTTTATATCAGTACAAAATAATTAGATATAGTTATATTTACTATCTATTCTTTTAAACAGCTGTTATACTTTTCATGATTACTTTATAGTCGGGTATGTAGTACCATTATTATCCTACATTAACTTATATGAAAAATGAGATCGGTAAGGTAAAAACATGACGTCTTGATTGTAAAATTTATTTTCTATAACGATGATTTCACCATTGCTAATGAATTTCCAATTAGCGGGTGTAGAAAGTTAAAATTCAAACGTGAAAGACTATTGGTTTAATCGAAATATTTTAAAAGTTGCCGATGGCTAATTATTATTTAATAACAACCGTAAATTCTGAGTAAATCTGTTTGGATATTTCCTGAAGCCTAAATCAATTTTGTTTGTATTAAAATCTAGAAATTTCAGAAAAACGGTTTTAAAATAAATTGTATATAGTTATACATTGTGAAATAAAAAATGCAAGAATAAAATACATACACGGATTAAACTACACTATATATATTAAGAAATATTAATTACGGCTTTTATAGCATCTTACAGGAAAAAGATTACAGTCAATCAAGATCACAACACATATTATTAACTAGATATCAAAAATAAATATATTATATATTCAAGGTAAAGACATGAGGATATCCATCGTTTGACTAATGTCTATTTATTAAAACAAATAAGTTATGAAATGAAGCAGGGAGTCTATTCAATGAACATTGCCTAATACTTTTATGATTTTTCTAGCCTATAGATCAGCAGTTAGAAACACGGGCCTGCTAAATGCCTGCAATTCAGCTACCCTATCAATATGTTGTACAATTTTAGATACGTAATGTATACGTTTTGTTTCTTACTGCTGATCTATAGGCTAGAAAAATCATAAAAGTATTAGGCAATGTTCATTGAATAGACTCCCTGCTTCATTTCATAACTTATTTGTTTTAATAAATAGACATTAGTCAAACGATGGATATCCTCATGTCTTTACCTTCAATATATAATATATTTATTTTTGATATCTAGTTAATAATATGTGTTGTGATCTTGATTGACTATAATCTTTTTCCTGTAAGATGCTATAAAAGCCGTAATTAATATTTCTTAATATATATAGTTTAGTTTAATCCGTGTATGTATTTTATTCTTGCATTTTTTATTTCACAATGTATAACTATATACAATTTATTTTAAAACCGTTTTTCTGAAATTTCTAGATTTTAATACAAACAAAATTGATTTAGGCTTCAGGAAATATCCAAACAGATTTACTCAGAATTTACGGTTGTTATTAAATAATAATTAGCCGTCGACAACTTTTAAAATATTTCGATTAAACCAATAGTCTTTCACGTTTGAATTTTAACTTTCTACACCCGCTAATTGGAAATTCATTAGCAATGGTGAAATCATCGTTACAGAAAATAAATTTTACAATCAAGACGTCATGTTTTTACCTTACCGATCTCATTTTTCATATAAGTTAATGTAGGATAATAATGGTACTACATACCCGACTATCCTAAGTTCGTATATGCGAGAATCGGTATTATATAACACACACATCAGTCTACATTCATTGCTCTAATATTGATAGGAACTTTCTAGAATCTATAAAGTTGTACTACATATATTCAACTAATTTGAATATACGATAACTGATACTCATTATACTT
The DNA here is from genome assembly GCA_929113105.1 of Agrypnus murinus. Lineage (NCBI taxonomy): Eukaryota > Metazoa > Arthropoda > Insecta > Coleoptera > Elateridae > Agrypnus > Agrypnus murinus. Next base: position 38,601 of record CAKMYN010000001.1, on the reverse strand, counting down.
CTATGCACACAATCGAGGTATCAGTACACTCCAACCGCGTGATCAAGATTGTAGTATTCAAATCAAGCTTCCTAGCCCCTATACAAGTATTCTAGAACACAGAGTATTCATCACTAAACGTATTCTTCATATATGTAATCATAAAATTCGAGTCTAACTACTGACGAGGTGAAAGAATAAGTGCAATCGGTTTATGCCCATACCAGGCTCCCTATGATTATTATAAATGTCTTAACAGAATAAAAAGGGTGAAATGAATATAACTTATAGGATTTAATCAAACTAGAAGAATATCGATATATCCTACGTTGAGAAAATAATTATACTATGTAAGAATCGATACGCTACATATGATTGCGAGCCTTTCATTATATCTACTACAGACGAGGTGAATGAATAGGTACATTTAACATGCGTATGCTACAATTATCTAATTTCTAGTTTTCTAGACGTAATGTAATTTTGAACAGATTTTAACCCTTTTCGTTATATCTACTACCCCTGTAAGCGATTTCTACATATACGTTCTTATTGTTTATACACCATATAGATATTCGTAGCATCTAAAGTAAACTCTTATTTAAACGTTATTTTACAATATATCATACATTTCAGAAACTCCGAAATATGAAGATATGTAATAATTTACTATATACTTTTGTAGGATATTAACTCGTATAATTAATACTAATTTGTAATTATTTTCGATACCTTTGAAATATAAGTCTATAACATATCTACCCAAAAGATTCACCGACAAACTTACTGAAGATAAAGTGGTCGATCTCAACCAAAAGATAGCGAATACTTCTCTGTCTCTAGGATTGGTTTACCTAGGTAAAGTAAAGACAGAAAGATATCAACTGTATGCTGACTGTATGTTCATCGAGACGAATAAGGTATGAAATGTAACAGGTAGTCTATTCAATTTGCATACTAATATATGAAAATAATATAATGTATATCGCCTGATAAATAAAATTGAAATTATTCTTATTCTTTTACAAGGAAATGTGTTTTGAAAAAACACGATGAAACGTTATGTATATTAATGCAGGAGTTCTGTTAACGCATTCGTTATTTAGAGATTCACTTATAAGTACACTATCTATTTAGCTGATTCAATAAAAATTTCATTATTTTTAAAATTCCTAACGAGGGACCTACTGATAAGCGTTATATTATACCAGGTACGTGTGATACTCTACTGCTGATTGCATACCTGATGAACTCAGTTGTACAAAGTAATATAGGATATACGTTACAGAGAAGTTTAATTTTCCGTGCAACAAATGACCTATATATATATATATTTTATGTACAATGCTGACATTAACATATTTAGCGCATACCTGTTGAACATAGCTCTACAAAGTAATATTTAAAAGACTTAAAAGGCTTATATTTTAGAGATCGGATACAGGCGCATATATTCCTGTATATTACCTCTAATTTTACTTTAACAATACATGTAGTCAGGTTTGGCGTAAATAACAATTAGGGATATCAAAGCCATACTAACTGAACGCTAACATAATATGCTTTACAGGTCAAACTCAATTAATTAACCCTGGGGCTATACATCCTTAGGCTAGAAACAGTCTTGAAACAAAAAATGGCTGAGTCCACCCTGTTAGACAAGAAATCAGAGTATGGGCGTGATAAATAAAACATATAAAGTTATTTTACAAACATTTATTTAGTATACATAACATAATACAAGAATATAGATCATAAGTTGTTTTCTATAACTACTGTTGTAGTTCTACGGGTTTCTGAGTCGTCGTATGCCCTCGCAGCAATACTAATACGTATAAAGTCCGACGACTGACTCATTGGAACTGTACCGGTAGCCCTTTCCTTGTTCAACTCTTCATTACTATCACAGTTGGTAAACGAGGAATCACATTCATCAATACCCAAATTCATGGCTGAAGTCATATATTCTTCTTCTTCTTCTGTCTCAACGATATCAGTAGGTCCATTTGCTTCCTTTACCAGAGCTGTCTTTACAACATTTGCGTTATTATGTACGTTTTTTAAATGCCTTTTATAGCTGTCGATGCGTTAAAGATATTTGAAGCAATTAGAACACCGGACTTTGATTGATTCGTGAACGCTTTTCGTATGTCTTTTTAGTTGTCAGAGCGTGAAAAAGTTTTGACACAGCTAGAACAGCAGATTCTGTTTGAATCGGGTATGGTTTTTACGTGTCTCTTGCAGGTGAATGGCCTCGCGAAAGACTTGAAGCAAACCGGACACTGTATTTTGCAATCCTGTCGACCAGAGCCATTCTTCTTCTTCTTACGCTGGTCCATCTCGACTAATGAAGGAACAGGAACACTACCCGTCTATTTATACTGATCGACCAGAGCAATCGGTTGTTCTATCCTACGTTGAGAAAATAATTATACTATGTAAGCATAAATACGCTACATATGATTGCGAGCCTGAGTATAAGCATAAACCCTATACTACAGATTTTTATCCTTTTTTCATTATATCTACTACAGACGAGGTGAAGAATAGGTACATTTAACATGCGTATGCTACAATTATCTAATTTCTAGTTTTCTAGACGTAATGTAATTTTGAACAGATTTTAACCCTTTTCGTTATATCTACTACCCTTGTAAGCGATTTCTACATATACGTTCTTATTGTTTATACACCATATAGATATTCGTAGCATCTAAAGTAAACTCTTATTTAAACGTTATTTTACAATATATCATACATTTCAGCAGCTCGTATGATTATCCGTCTCTATCGTAACCCAGTATGTAAGGACATTATGTTAAATACTATCTCATACATGTAAATAAACATTTCTTTAAAGAGTTTGTTAGGTCACCTAATCTGTTATAATATTACTATGATATTAGATCTCGTATATTACAGTTTTACCATTAGGACATACTTAGTAGGTTATATATGCTAAGTAAAATAATAAACAGATATTTCGAAAATTTTATGCATTCTTGAGAGAACGGGGTATAATATTTAAAAACACACTGTAGAAAACATATCAGCAGAGAAAGGGAATACATAAATACAGTATGTTTTGTATGATGAGTTGTCTTCAGTTTAAAAGAAATAAGTTCGTCGCCATATTTAAACGTTATTTTACAATACATCATACATTTTCAATAGCTTCGAAATACGCAGATATGTAATAATATACTATATACTCTTTTAGGTTATTCAACGTATCTATAGTAAACTCTTATGATTAATAATAATCTGTAACCTTATTGTTTTTTATTACATCACAGGTTAGAGCATACGAATATAATTTAGGTTAGATTAGGTTAGAGCCTACGAATACATTTTTAGGGCAGAACGTAGGCAGCAGAGTAAGTACAAAACAACATACTTTCATACAAGAACGTTTATTGATACGAGTAGTTTCGACGCTACTTAAAACATAATACATAACTTATATCTATAATATCTATTAAAATAGTACATTTCGTATACACTAATAATGGTACTACATACCCGACTATAAAGTAAACATGGTAAGTATAACAGCAGTTTAAAAAAATAGATAGTAAATATAACTATATCTAATTATTTTATAAAATACTATGTTAACTAAGAGGTTATATACAGAATATATACGCCTGTATTCGACCTCTAGAGGGTTCATAAGACTAGACTAGACCAGACCAGACCAGACCAGACTAGACCAGACCAGACCAGACCACACCAGACCAGACCAGACCAGACGAGACCAGACTAGACCAGACCAGACCATACCAGACCAGACCAGACCAGACCAGACCAGACCAGACCAGACCAGACCAGACCAGATCAGACCAGACCATACCAGACCAGACTAGACTAGACTATAGATGATAGATAGTAAAATCATGAACAATTATACCACCTGTAATATAATAGAGCTTACTTGATATTTTAAAATTAGTGGCTGAATCTAATTATTACAGAAATTCAATTGTAGAAACTGAAGATGTAATCTTTAAAACATCTAAAGTTAGAAGTTTTTAGTAGTCAGGTTAGATTAATAGAGGGTGTTATAATCAAATCGTTTTTAGAAACTATTTGTTTTGTAAGATTGGCGCCGTAAGGAAAAACAACATAGCTGTAGTCTTGATTTTGAAATTGAGATAGCTCGGAACAAAACGATGAATACAAAGTTTAGAAGTTTATTTCAAAATTCTGTGATAAAAAACATTAATTCTTCTTTACTTTAAAACCCAAAATTGCATGATAAATCAATATAATTGTTACTACAATTTTGGACTTTAACATAGTGACCTGAGCAATTGTGTTGTGGAGAAAAATTGTTTTATAATAAAAAATATATAAGTTTGACAGATCAATAGGTTCTGTACAAAAACTCTGTAGTTAATAAAGTTTAAGGAGTTAACTAATAAATAATTTGAAAACAAATTAAAACTACAGTCCACTTATTCTAATCAACATTTTGATCCTTGAAAGCCGGATTGGAAGCATAATAAGTAACCATCGGCAGTCCAAAGGTAGGAAGCCAAAAATATAGTAAAAAGGACGGATGGTATCTTGTTTAAGTAAATCTGGAATTGGTGAAGACAGAAAAGCATAGAATCAGGAAGGCAACAATAAAGGCCCATTTCCTCGGGGATTCTTGTGAGTCTGTTAATTTCTAGCGTATTTCTCTGATATTTTGCATCAGTGTTACTATAATTTCTCTGCAATTTTATATTTTAAGTATGGCGGAGACAATTGAGATATTGAAGTCTAAACGTGGAATAATTAAAGGTAAATTGACTAGATAATTTAATTCATGTATAAAAAATCCCATAAGCCGCGATACATTTGTCACTTTGACATCGGATAAAGTTAGCCCTAACTTTGCATCTGGATAAAATGTGTTTAAACTTCCATGGCACACTTTCTCGAACCTGATTATTGTTTTTAATAATTGTCATTTTCAAGTTAATAAATGTGTTCTTGACTTCTTCATAATTACCTAGTTATTCCTTTTTATTATTCATTAAATTATCTCATCGAATTACGCTCGAGGTTTTTTTCTCCGGGATAAAAAAAGACCTCTCGTGTAATTACAGTCGATTAAAAAATTATTTTGACAATTTAGATAAACAGTTAAATAATGAATTAATAAATCAATTAACTTGCCGTTTGGAAAAATTTGAAGAGCCCGTGTGGGTGGAATTTAATGACATTCAATCGAAAATCGATCTTATTGAGTATGATGAGACTTTTGCTGAAAGATTAAGGTTTGAGTGTGACTTTTATGATATAGTAGGAAAAATTAAAACAATTTTAAACGAGGCAACTGCTGAGTTGGCCCATAATTTGAGTAATATGAATGACAATACAGAGTCATTGGTGGGGCCTAGCCCTAATGCTAAACAAGTTACAAATAACTTGCAGTCAATAATTAAACTGCCTCCCATTAAGATACCTACCTTTGATGGCCATTACGGTAACTGGATGGATTTTAAAGAGCTATTTATATCTCTTGTTGATGATAATGAGTCATTGACAGAAGTTCAAAAATTTTATTATTTGCGATCGCAATTGGCGCAAGAACCTTTTCAATTGCTTAAGTCTATTGAAGTATCTGCTGTTAACTATAAGTTATCTTGGCAACTGCTCATTGATAGATATGAAAATAAAAAGCTGATCATTCACAACCATGTAAAAGCAATTTTTGAATTTCCGTCTGTGACACGAGAATCTCATACAGAACTCAGAAATTTACTTGATAATATTAACAAGCATTTACGTTCATTGAGTGTTTTGGGTGAAAAAACTGATACTTGGGATAGATTAATTATTTATATTATAAGCAATAAATTTGATTCCACAACCAGAAGGGATTGGGAGTCATATAAATATTCAGGCGAGTTGCCAACAATGACAGATTTAAATGAATTTCTAAAAAATAAATGTGAAGTTTTAGAAAAGCTGGAAGCAACTAAAGGAAAAATAGGGAACAAAAAAGGTTACAGTAATAGTTTTCAAAGTTTTGAGAACGTTAAATGTTTTTATTGTAATAAAGGTCATACCATTTATACGTGTGAATCATTTTTAAATCTTAAGGTGGTCGATCGCATTGCTGCAATGAAGAAACTAAAGCTATGCCAAAATTGCTTGCATTCGAAACAGCATCCTTCGTGGAAATGTAAGGCACAGAAGTGTAAAATATGTTACAAGGCTAATACTCTTCTCCATCTCAATACCTATTTAAATAGTTCTGCCACTGTATCTGGGTCGGAGTCGAAGGTACAAACACCGGAGAAGGAGCAGTGCAGGGAATATTTGCAGGTAACTAATTTTCCAGAAGGCACTACTCAGCAACAAGTAGCTCCAGAGACTACCACTAATGGACGTATGATCGAACTTGAGATGGATAGTACGAGGAAAAGCGTTGTTGCCACATCTTGCAGTCAGTCGCAGGTTTTGTTGTCAGCAGCTCTTATAAAAATTGAATGTGATGAAGAATTTATTTATTGTCGTGCCTTGTTGGACAGCGGTTCGCAGAGTAATTTTATTTTGGAGAGAGTTTGCCAAAGATTGAATTTAAAGCCTGAAAAAATAAATCACTTAGTGAAGGGTGTAGGGGAAACTCTTGCAAATATAAGCAATAAAGTAAAGGTCAATATTTCATCATGTTGCAGTGCTTTTAATATCACAATAAGTTGTTTGGTGTTATCAAAGATAACAGATAACTTGCCATTGTTTTTCTTTGATAAAGAGTTATTAAATATTCCCAATAACATTAAATTAGCAGATCCAAAGTTTAATGTCCCAGGGGAAATTGACATCCTTTTAGGGTCGGTGGTATTTTGGTCTGTTCTTACTATAGACCAGCAGAAGCTAGGTCCAAATTTACCAATCTTACAGGGCAGCCAGTTTGGTTATTTAGTAGCAGGAAATCTAAATATATATAAAAAGTACTTATGCAACTATTCTGTAAATTGTGTAAATATAAATAGCGAAATATCACTCGATAAAATAATAGAAAAATTCTGGCAATTAGAAGAAGTACATGGTAAAAACTTACATTTGTCTAAAGGTGAAATATATTGCGAAGAAAATTTTGAAAAAACTACTTGTAGAGATAAGTCAGGTAGGTTTATTGTCGAAATACCTTTTAGAAAATCTTTAGAAAGGTTGGGACAATCTAAAGAGCAGGCATTTCGTAGATTTATATCTTTAGAGAATAGATTAAATAAAAATTCAGACCTTAAAGGGGAATACTCTAATTTTATGTTAGAATATCAGGATTTAGGTCACATGAAGGAAAGCAAAGAAGTGTTGGGAGGATGAGCCAGAGGGTTATTATTTGCCACATCATGCAGTAGTGAAATCATCCAGTCTTACCACTAAATGTCGTGTGGTTTTTGATGCTTCTTTTAAGACAGATTCTAAGCTTTCCTTAAACGATGTTCAGTTTTGTGGGCCTACACTTCAACAAGATATATTTTCTATTCTACTCAGGTTTCGAAAATACGAAATTGTTATGACGGCAGACGTAATGAAAATGTATCGACAAATTTTAATAAAGGAACATCAGAGAAAGTATCAAAAGATATTTTGGCGATCAGAGACAAAGGAACCTGTCAAAATTTATGAATTACAAACTGTTTCTTACGGAACTGCATCCGCGCCCTATTTGGCAGTTAGATGTTTAATTTAGCTTTCAATTGATAATAAACACACATATCCAACTGCTAGTAAGGTAATCAAGGAGGATTTTTATATGGACGATATGCTTTCAGGGGCGGACTCAGTTTCAGAAATTTTAAAAATTCAGTCTGACGTTTCAGAAATTTTATCTAGCGCGGGGTTTGAACTTAGAAAATGGCTTTGTAATAAACCCGAGATATTGAAACAATTTAAGGTAAACGGTAATTTAGAAGCAAATATTTTAAAGATCGGTGAAAATGAGCAGAGTAAAACTTTGGGCATTTACTGGGACTCGAATCTAGATTACATTCAATATTTGATAAGTAATTTTTCTATAACTGAAACTATAACAAAACGTTCTATTCTTTCAGTAGTGTGTCAAATATTTAACCCGTTAGGCCTTCTAGGTCCAATAGTTGTCGCAGCGAAATTAATAATTCAAGCGCTGTGGAAAAATAAATTAGACTGGGACGGACCTGTTCCAGAAGTTTTGTGTAAAAGATGGAAGGAATACGTTGATACACTATGGTTAATAAATCAATTTAAAATTCCTAGACATGCCATTATTTCAAGTTATTTAAAAATAGAGTTGCATGGGTTTTGTGACGCGTCCCAGAAGGCTTACGGGGCATGTATGTACATTAGATGTATTAGATCATCAGGTAATATTATTTCTAATTTAATGTGCTCCAAATCTCGTGTGGCTCCATTGAAGCAGGTGAGTTTACCGCGTCTAGAGTTGTGTGGTACTGTATTATTAGCCAATCTGTTTGAAAAAACGAATACTGCTTTACAAATTACGTTCAATTCAATTTTATTTTGGACGGATTCTATGGTTACTCTAGCATGGATTCAAGGGGAACCCAACAGATGGAAAACCTTCATTGCGAATAGGGTGAGTGAAATTAAGTCTATCACAAATGTTAGTGACTGGCATCATATTAATTCTCAAGATAACCCTGCCGATTTGTTGTCTCGAGGCACAACACCAAAGGTTCTGAAGGACAGCAATTTATGGTGGTGCGGTCCTGACTGGTTCGCAATAGATCAGTCTGAATGGAAGTTAGCTAAGTTAGAATTTGATTTTGACATTCCGGAGCATCGTTCTTATGTAAATGTAACCATAGTGGATGCTGATAATATTAATAATTTTTTGGATAATTTGCTGACAGATGTTTCATCTTTAAATAAAATATTAAGCATTTTGTGTTATATTTTAAGGTTTATTAAAAATTTTAGATCGAATGTAGAATTAAGAAGCAAAGGTGTTTTCTCTCCAAATGAAATTGACAATTCTTTAAATATTTTATTAAATGTCCAAAGAAAATGTTTTCCCGATGATTATGACTCTTTAAGAAAGGGTAAGTGTGTTGCAACAAAGAGTAAGATTTTAAACTTGAATCCTTTCTTTCATGATGATTTAATTAGAGTTGGTGGCAGGATTAAAAAATCCAAACATTGTTTTGACAAAAAACACCCAATTCTTTTACCTAAATCATGTATTTTAACTGATTTAATATTAAGGGAGGAACATGAACGTTTGCTTCATTGCGGTGTTCAATAATTACTGAGTTCTGTAAGGGAAAGGTTCTGGCCTATTTCGGCCAGAAATTGCTGCAAAAAAATAGTTAAAAAATGTGTGAAATGCTTTAAGGTTAATCCAGTTAATTCTACGTACCTTATGGGAAATCTACCTGATGTACGCGTTAATTGTTCTTTGCCATTTTTGAATATTGGTGTCGATTATGGAGGGCCATTTAATTTGAAAGATCGCAAAACTCGTGGCGCTAAAATAGTAAAGGCTTATATATGTTTATTCATTTGCATGAGTACAAAGGCAATACACCTTGAATTAGTATCTGACCTCACCACTGACGCCTTTTTAGCGGCATTCAGACGTTTGATAAGTCGGCGTGGGAAACCAGCTAATGTGTACTCTGACAACGGTTTAAATTTTGTCGGAGCTAACAATGAACTGTCAAATTTTTATGAATTTTTGATCAATAACGGAGATTATGTTTCACGTCAACTTGCTTGCGAACGCATTTGTTGGCATTTTATCCCAGCTCGTTCCCCCAGTTTCGGTGGTATATGGGAAGCTGGTATAAAAAGCACCAGATCACATCTTAAGAGGGTCATTGGAAATAATTGTTTTACGTTTGAGGACTTCAGTACTCTATTGATTCAGGTTGAGGGAATTTTAAATTCGCGGCCATTGTGTCCTCTATCATCTGACCCCGAGGATTTGTCAGCCTTGACACCAGCACACTTCCTGATAGGGAAGAATTTGACTGCCTTTCCTGAAATTGATCTACGAGATGTTCCAAAGAATAGATTGGATCGATTTCAAGGTCTCTTAAGCTGGCTCAGCCAAAATAGCACAACACAAAAAGAAATATATAATGATTTAGTGCTAATTAATTGCTATTTAATTGCGCTGAATAAAAATTTATTGCTCTGTTTTTTTTTAAAGAAACCATGGCTGAGCTGGCAAAAACCGTGTGCTGGCTCAATCGAAAAAAAAGGAAATACATATTTTTTGATTTAGTGAGAATTAATTGCTAATTAATTGCAAATTAATTGCACTAAATAAAAATGCATAGCTCTTATTAAACTGCATAAAAACGGCGGATAAGGCTGTCATATATGGTTAAACAGTGGGACTGGAATAGGTGAGATAATTAATTACTCCAGCACAACACACTAAAATGTATTCTACCAAGTACTACAAACTCTAGAATACTTAGAAAAACACTCTTTGATTTAATTGCTACCAGAAAACTGCATAATAACGGCGGATAAGGCCGTTATATAAGATTGAACAGTGCGACTGGCATAGGAGCGGTAGATTAATTAATTGCTCCAGCACAACACACTAAAATGTGTTCTACCAAGTACTGCCAACTCTAGAATACTTAAAAATACACTCTTCGATTTAATTGCTACCAGAAAACTGCATAAAAACGGCGGATATGGCCGTTAAATAAGATTAAACAGTGCGACTGGAATAGGAGCGGTAGAATAATTAATTGCTCCAGCACAACACACTACAATATATTCTACCAAGTACTACCAAATCTACAATACTCAAAAATACACTCTTTGATTTAATTGCTACCAGAGAACTGCAGAGAAACGGCGGATAAAGCCGTCATATATGGTTAAACAGTACGTCTGGAATAGGTGCAATAGAATAATGAATTGCTCCAGCACAACACACTAAAATGTATTCTACCAAGTACTACCAACTTTAGAATACTCGAAAGTACACTCTTAGATTTAATTGCTACCTGAGAACTGCAGAGAAACGCCGGATAAAGCCGTCTTATATGGTTTAACAGTGGGACTGGAATAGGTTCGATAGAATAATTAATTGCTCCAGCACAACACACTAAAATATATTCTACCAAGTACTACCAACTCTAGAATACTCGGAAATACACTCTTTGATTTAATTGCTACCAGAGAACTGCAAAGAAATGGCGGATAAACCGTCATATATGGTTAAACAGTGGGACTGGAATTGGTGCGATAGAATAATTAATTGCTTCAGCACAACACACTAAAATGTATTCTACCAAGTACTACCAACTCTAGAATTATCAAAAATACACTATTTGATTTAATTGCTACAATAAAACTGCATAAAAACGGCGGATAAGGCCGTTATATAAGATTATACAGTGCGACTGGCATAGGAGCGGTAGAATAATTAATTGCTCCAGCACAACACTAAAATGTATTCTACCAAGTACTACCAACTTTAGAAAACTTGAAAATACACTCTTTGATTTAATTGCTACCTTCGAAACGCAGAGAAACGGCGGATAAAGCCGTCATATATGGTTAAACAGTGGGACTGGAATAGGAGCGATAGAATAATTAATTGCTCCAGCACAACACACTAGAATGTATTCTACCAAATACTACCAACTCTAGAATACTCGAAAATACACTCTTTAATTTAATTGTTAACAGAGAAACGACGGATAAATCCGTCATATATGGTTAAACAGTGCGTCTGGAATAGGTATTCTAGAACAATTAATTGCTCCGGCACAACACACTAAAATGTATTCTACCAAGTACTACCAACTCTAGAATACTCGAAAACAAACTCTTTGATTTAATTGCTACCAGAGAACTGCAGAGAAACGGCGGATAAGGCCCTTCAAATGTAGTTAAACAGTGGGACTTGAATAGGAGCGGTAGAATAATAAATTGCTCCAGCACAACATACTAAAATGTGTTCTACCAAATACTGGCAACTCTAGAATACTTAAAAATACACTCTTTGATTTAACTGCTACCAGAAAACTGCATAAAAACGGCGGATAAAGCCGTCATATATGATTAAACAGTGGGACTGGAATAGGTGTGAAAGAATAATTAATTGCTCCAGCACAACACACTAGAATGTATACTACCAAGTACTACCAACTCTAGAACACTCGAAAACAAACTCTTTAAATTAATTGCTACCAGTGAACTGCAGAGAAAAGGCGAATAAAGCCGTCATATGTAGTTAAACAGTGAGACTGGAATAGGAGCTGCGGAATAATAAATTGCTCCAGCACAACACACTAAAATGTATTCTACCAAGTACTACCAACTCTAGAATACTCGAAAACACACTCCTTGATTTAATTGCTACCAGAGAACTGCAGAGAAACGGCGGATAAAGCCGTCATATGTAGTTAAACAGTGGGACTGGAATAGGAGCGTTAGAATAATTAACTGCTCCAGCACAACACACTAAAATGTGTTCTACCAAGTACTGCCAACTCTAGAATACTTAAAAATACACTTTTCGATTTAACTGCTACCAGAAAACTGCATAGAAACGGCAAATTTGGCCGTCATATAAGATTAAACAGTGCGACTGGAATAGGAAAGAGTTTATTTTTGAGCATTCTAGAGTTGGTAGTACTTGGTAGAATACATTTTAGTGTGTTGTGCTGGAGCAATTAATTATTCTATCGCACCAATTCCAGTCCCACTGTTTAACCATATATGACGGCTTTATCCGCCGTTTCTCTGCAGTTCTCAGGTAACAATTAAATCAAAGAGTGTATTTCCGAGTATTCTAGAGTTGGTAGTACTTGGTAGAATATATTTTAGTGTGTTGTGCTGGAGCAATTAATTATTCTACCGCTCCTATTCCAGTCGCACTGTTTAATCTTATATAACGGCCATATCCGCCGTTTTTATGCAGTTTTCTGGTAGTAGTTAAATCGAACAGTGTATTTTTAAGTATTCTAGAGTTGGCAGTACTTGGTAGAACACATTTTAGTGTGTTGTGCTGGAGAAATTAATTTTTCTACCGCTCCTATGCCAGTCGCACTGTTCAATCTTGTATAACGGCCTTATCCGCCGTTTTTATGCAGTTTTCTGGTAGCAATTAAATCGAAGAGTGTATTTTTAAGTATTCTAGAGTTTGTAGTACTTGGTAGAATACATTTTAGTGTGTTGTGCTGGTGCAATTAATTATTCTATCGCACCTATTCCAGTCCCACTGTTTTACCATATATGACGGCCTTATCCGCCGTTTTTATGCAGTTTAATAAGAGCTATGCATTTTTATTTAGCGCAATTAATTTGCAATTAATTAGCAATTAATTCTCACTAAATCAAAAATTATGTATTTCCTTTTATTTTCGATTGAGCCAGCACATGGTTTTTGCTAGCTCAGCCATGATTTCTTTAAAAGAAACAGAGTAATAAATTTTTATTTAGCGCAATTAAATAGCAATTAATTAGCACTAAATCATTATATATTTCTTTTTGTGTTGTGCTATTTTGGCTGAGCCAGCTTAAGAGACCTTCGATTTCAACGTGTTGAAGCAATAAAACAGCATTATTGGACACGCTCGAATAAAGAATATTTGGCAGAATTTCAAACTCGCGTTAAATGGAAAACCCACAGTAATGATCTGCTGAAGATTGGTTCCCTCGTTTTGGTGAAGAATCAGACCACTGCTACACTAAATTGGCAGCTTGGTCGTGTAACAGCACTGTATCCCGGAGATGACAACATCACCAGGGTAATAGACATTCGAGTTCCTGGAGGAATAATACGTCGTTCCATCAACAATGTGTGCGCGTTACCCATTAATTGACTATCAGTTGAATGTGTTTGACAAATTCGTGTGTTTTTATTGATGTATCCTTATAACTTACAGATTCGCTAAAACAGAGAATGCTGAATATTCTTAATTTAATTTAAAGGTTCATTTATGTTAAAATGTTAATAAATATCGTGATTCTTTTGAAGAGACTAGAGTTCTTCAAGGCCGGCTGTATGTTACTACAATTTTGGACTTTAACATAGTGACCTGAGCAATTGTGTTGTGGAGAAAAATTGTTTTATAATAAAAAATATATAAGTTTGACAGATCAATAGGTTCTGTACAAAAACTCTGTAATTAATAAAGTTTAAGGAGTTAACTAATAAATAATTTGAAAACGAATTAAAACTACAGTCCACTTATTCTAATCAACAATAATATTAATATAAATGATTAAATTAAATGAAGCAATCTAGGTTAGACCCCCAAAAATTATATTAAGGTTATAGATTTTAGACTCCGGTTGTTGCAGAGATTCAAGAATCTCTATTAAGATTAGTTCATAAAACATTTATTAGGTTAGAGCATGTAGCTACTTACAAAAAATCTCTATTAAGATTAGTTGGATTTATAGTCTACGAATATATTTTAGGTTAGATTTAGGTCGCGCGCAACCTAAATCTAACCTAAAATATATTCGTAGACTGTAACCCAACTAATATTACATGTAAGTTTTTCGAATGTTAATGACGATTTTGTAAGTAGCTACAATGGTCTAACCTAATAAATATTTTATGAACTAATCTTAATAGAGATTTTTTGTAAGTAGCTACATGCTCTAACCTAATAAATGTTTTATGAACTAATCTTAATAGAGATTCTTGAATCTTTGCAACAACCGGAGTCTAAAATCTATAACCTTAATATAATTTTTGGGGGTCTAACCTAGATTGCTTCATTTAATTTAATCATTTATATTAATATTATATTGATTTATCATGCAATTTTGGGTTTTAAAGTAAAGAAGAATTAATGTTTTTTATCACAGAATTTTGAAATAAACTTCTAAACTTTGTATTCATCGTTTTGTTCCGAGCTATCTCAATTTCAAAATCAAGACTACAGCTATGTTGTTTTTCCTTACGGCGCCAATCTTACAAAACAAATAGTTTCTAAAAACGATTTGATTATAACACCCTCTATTAATCTAACCTGACTACTAAAAACTTCTAACTTTAGATGTTTTAAAGATTACATCTTCAGTTTCTACAATTGAATTTCTGTAATAATTAGATTCAGCCACTAATTTTAAAATATCAAGTAAGCTCTATTATATTACAGGTGGTATAATTGTTCATGATTTTACTATCTATCATCTATAGTCTAGTCTAGTCTGGTCTGGTATGGTCTGGTCTGATCTGGTCTGGTCTGGTCTGGTCTGGTCTGGTCTGGTCTGGTCTGGTCTGGTCTGGTCTGGTCTAGTCTGGTCTGGTCTGGTCTGGTCTGGTTTGGTCTGGTCTGGTCTGGTCTGGTCTGGTCTGGTCTAGTCTGGTCTGGTCTGGTCTGGTCTAGTCTGGTCTGGTCTGGACTGGTCTAGTCTAGTCTTATGAACCCTCTAGAGGTCGAATACAGGCGTATATATTCTGTATATAACCTCTTAGTTAACATAGTATTTTATAAAATAATTAGATATAGTTATATTTACTATCTATTCTTTTAAACTGCTGTTATACTTACCATGTTTACTTTATAGTCGGGTATGTAGTACCATTATTAGTGTATACGAAATGTACTATTTTAATAGATATTATAGATATAAGTTATGTATTATGTTTTAAGTAGCGTCGAAACTACTCGTATCAATAAACGTTCTTGTATGAAAGTATGTTGTTTTGTACTTACTCTGCTCCCTACGTTCTGCCCTAAAAATGTATTCGTAGGCTCTAACCTAATCTAACCTAAATTATATTCGTCTGCTCTAACCTGTGATGTAATAAAAAACAATAAGGTTACAGATTATTATTAATCATAAGAGCTTACTATAGATACGTTGAATAACCTACAAGAGTATATAGTATATTATTACATATCTGCGTATTTCGAAGCTATTGAAAATGTATGATGTATTGTAAAATAACGTTTAAATATGGCGACGAACTTATTTATTTTAAACTGACGACAACTCATCATATAAAACATACTGTATTTATGTATTCCCTTTCTCTGCTGATATGTTTTCTACAGTGTGTTTTTAAATATTATACCCCGTTCTCTCAAGAATGCATAAAATTTTCGAAATATCTGTTTAGTATTTTACTATAGTATCTAACATAATGTCCTTACATACTGGGTTACGATAGAGACGGATAATCATACGAGCTGCTGAAATGTATGATATATTGTAAAATAACGTTTAAATAAGAGTTTACTTTAGATGCTACGAATATCTATATGGTGTATAAACAATAAGAACGTATATGTAGAAATCGTACTGTTTAGTATTTAACATAATGTCCTTACATACTGGGTTACGATAGAGACGGATAATCATACGAGCTGCTGAAATGTATGATATATTGTAAAATAACGTTTAAATAAGAGTTTACTTTAGATGCTACGAATATCTATATGGTGTATAAACAATAAGAACGTATATGTAGAAATCGCTTACAGGGGTAGTAGATATAACGAAAAGGGTTAAAATCTGTTCAAAATTACATTACGTCTAGAAAACTAGAAATTAGATAATTGTAGCATACGCATGTTAAATGTACCTATTCATTCACCTCGTCTGTAGTAGATATAATGAAAGGCTCGCAATCATATGTAGCGTATCGATGCTTACATAGTATAATTATTTTCTCAACGTAGGATATATCTATATTCTTCTAGTTTGATTAAATCCTATAAGTTATATTCATTTCACCCTTTTTATTCTGTTAAGACATTTATAATAATCATAGGGAGCCTGGTATGGGCATAAACCGATTGCACTTATTCTTTCACCTCGTCAGTAGTTAGACTCGAATTTTATGATTTCATATATGAAGAATACGTTTAGTGATGAATACTCTGTGTTCTAGAATACTTGTATAGGGGCTAGGAAGCTTGATTTGAATACTACAATCTTGATCACGCGGTTGGAGTGTACTGATACCTCGATTGTGTGCATAGAAGTATAATGAGTATCAGTGATCGTATATTCAAATTAGTTGAATATATGTAGTACAACTTTATAGATTCTAGATAGTTCCTATCAATATTAGAGCAATGAATGTAGACTGATGTGTGTGTTATATAATACCGATTCTCGCATATACGAACTTAGGAGCTAGCTGCTGACTCTGCATGACATTAGATGATTATGATAATGATAGATGATCGTGATAAAGAATGTTGTTATTTATAGCAGTGACTTTATTACAATTCTTACTAGAATATAATTGTATGATATCACATCATGATATGTACCTACAATTCGATTACCTACATTTTGACTACCTAAATTAGACCTTAGTCTAAGAATAATCATGTGTTTTATCGTTATCTTATGATATCAGGATTGCAATACTTCTATTAATCTTTAGTTTAGCGTAGATATAAATCTCTTTGTATAGCTCAATAAATGATAGTTATAGGGCTGTATTGACTTATATAACATTTCTCTCATATATGAATATTTTAGTTTAGAGAGCATTTACAAACAATGCACAATTTATACAAAGCAGTCATTCAGAACAGGGTAAGATAATTCGTATGATCTATTAAATTTAAAATAGTAATCTGCTGTTCAGCTTGCTTTAATTTTCGTAAATGTCTAAATATTACAAACATACAAACAAAATAGACTTAAGTAAGAAACAAAACGTATACATTACATATCTAAAATTGTACAACATATTGATAGGGTAGGTGAATTGCAGGCATTTAGCAGGCCCGTGTTTTTAACTGCTGATCTATAGGCTAGAAACTATCAAGCTTACTATTCAGCTACCCTATCAATATGTTGTACAATTTTAGATACGTAATGTATACGTTTTGTTTCTTACTGCTGATCTATAGGCTAGAAAAATCATAAAAGTATTAGGCAATGTTCATTGAATAGACTCCCTGCTTCATTTCATAACTTATTTGTTTTAATAAATAGACATTAGTCAAACGATGGATATCCTCATGTCTTTACCTTCAATATATAATATATTTATTTATGATATCTAGTTAATGATGTGTTGTGATCTTGATTGACTGTAATCTTTTTCCTCTAAGATGCTATAAAAGCCGTAATTAATATTTCTTAATATATAGTTTAGTTTAATCCGTGTACGTATTTTATTCTTGCATTTTTTTATTTCACAATGTATAACTATATACAATTTATTTTAAAACCGTTTTTCTGAAATTTCTAGATTTTAATACAAACAAAATTGATTTAGGCTTCTGGAAATATCCAAACAGATTTACTCAGAATTTACGGTTGTTATTAAATAATAATTAGCCGTCGTCAACTTTTAAAATATTTCGATTAAACCAATAGTCTTTCATGTTTGAATTTTAACTTTCTACACCCGCTAATTGGAAATTCATTAGCAATGGTGAAATCATTGTTACAGAAAATAAACTTTACAATCAAGACGTCATGTTTTTACCTTACCGATCTCATTTTTCATATAAGTTAATGTAGGATAATAATGGTACTACATACCCGACTATAAAGTAATCATGGAAAGTAGAACTGCTATTTAAAAGAATAGATAGTAAATATAACTATATCTAATTATTTTGTACTGATATAAAAAGCCGCGGATCGACTGATGTTACGGGTCTCATGTAGTAATAATATCTGTATATAGTTTTCAAATTGTTATATTTAAGATGTATCAAGAAAAATTTCTTGAGTTTCTTCACGATTGGCTCATATAAGGTTAATAATTGTCTCATCTCAATGACTCATGATAATAATCATAATTGGCTTATAATTTTTGAATCCTAAAGATTTAATATTATTAATGTACAATATTTATAAATATTTTCCGGGAATTATTTTTAAATAAATTGGTTTTAATCAAATATACGTGAAAACATTTTTATAAATAACTCGTATGCAGTAATTTAAAAGACAAGCTCCGTGGTCTCGGGGTTAAGCTATGGAGTTCTAATCAGATGGTTGAGCGTTCGAACCCCGGTTACTCCAAAATTGATTTTTATAAAAAAGTGTAACAGGTTGCCTATCTATAGGCGTATAGAAGTCTACTATACCGATCACAGGACGTTACCGATAGATGGCAGTAGCAGTACTAAAAATTCAAATCCAAGGGCGGGAAACATTGACAAGTTGGAAATACCAAGCGAGAGAGAGAGAGAGAGAGAGAGAGAGAGGGAGAGAGAGAGAGGAAGAGAGAGAGAGAGAGAGAGAGAGAGAGAGAGAGGAGGGAGAGAGACAGCGAGAGGGAGAGAGACAGCGAGAGGGAGAGAGAGAGAGAGAGAGAGAGAGAGAGAGAGAGACAGAGCCAAGCGAGAGAGAGAGAGCGAGAGAGAGAGAGAGCGAGAGAGAGGGCCTGAGCCAAGCGAGAGCGAGAGAGAGGAATCTACTATACCGTTGACATGACGTCACCGATAGATGGCAGTAGTAATATTAAAAATTCAAATCCAAGGGCGGGAAATCCTAGATGACAAATTGAAAATGACATACAAAATGGCGGATATGTAAATGACATTCAAAATGGTGATTCAAAATGGTGATCCAAGATGGAGATTCAAAATGGCTATTCAAAATGGCGATTCAAAATGGCGATTCAAAATGGCTATTCAAAATGGCGATTCAAAATGGCCGCTGAGTAGGGATAGGAGTGGGGCCTAAGTGGGTGGCTAAGTAGGGGGTAGTGGGGATAGGAGTGGGGAGGAGTGAGGGTAGGAGTGGGAAAAAAAGGGGTGGGGGTCAGCTCAGGTGGCGGTATACCTACTTGCAGTTTTTTTAACGTCAATATAAAATTCAATTTTTAAACTATTATTTCATGGTTTCTCATATACTTGGTAAGTTGTTTAAATATAAAACTTTCAAGCTGTTTTTAGGCATAGGGTGATGGGTCAATTCTAACGCTGGATTCGTTTTCAGCACACCAAAAAACATACGGTATGATACCTCATCTTTCAACTACAAAACTTTTTTTTGTGGGACGTGTAATCATACTATGCATACAGAAATGTTAAATTCAGTTAGTAGTCAATAATAACTCTAAAAACGTTTCTTTGAAATTACAACCTGTGCGCTACCACATATTACTATTTTTTGTTATTTCAAGTGCGCCACTGGCTGGTCAAAACTAGATATATTGTCCATCACATGCAATTTAAAATATTTAATTAACGCTTTAAATGCATAACTGTGCACATCCAACAGATAGGTCTTTTGTTAGTACGTGTCAGGTATTATTATGAAAATCCGAATGCCATTAAATCTAAAACATATTTTCAATAGTCGATATTAAAAATAAACTAAGCAAACTTAATAGTACAAATTATTCAGTCTGTAGAGTGTAACCATATAAAAAGTGAGGATAATCAAAGTGTCAATTACGCATTCCACATTATTGCTCGTCAGGGACTTGGATACAAGAAAAGCCGATCTTAATATGCAATTAAGGCCACAATAAACTGGCGGCAGCTACATTGTCCCGCTTACAATGAACACAGGTAGTTGTATAGGCGCTAATGAAAGCTATTACTCTAATTGGAGTGTATAGGGATACCCCCTGTCGATACGAGAAACATCGTCAAGAATGGAATTTATTAAAAATCGTTCTTGTTAATGCAGATATGTGTAAATTTATATAAAAAAAGCTATAGTACGTATGAAGAGCAAATCAAAGAGGAAAAAGAACTCGTAATGTTAATGTCTCTGTTATTATATACAATATACATTTTACGTATCTCAATCATAATTCTGTATAATTATCGAAGGGAAGTGTTACAAATTAGTTAATTATCCTTAATTATGAAATTCTTTTAAACACATTTAATGTAGCATTAAATATCTTATATTAGAAAATATCCTGCTCCTACTAAATGTTTTATATTGTCACCTTGCATTTTATATTTTAATGTCTTAATAAACAAATTATAAAATTTTTAAAGGTAGATTTGTAAAATGTTTATTTATTATTAAAATGTTTAGGAAAGCGAAACTTGACAATCCTTATTACGTAGCTTTACTTTCTTTACTTTATTACCACTATCACGACTTGTAGGCTACGCGTATAGTGTGTCCTGAACTAGATGGGAATTCTTGGTTTCTGTCACAAGAAGAAGAAAACTAGGATTTACGAGCTAATTCCCTGCCATAAATACAATAGTGAAAATAATAGTTATTTATTCAAGTGATAAAATGAGTTTTGATCAAATTCAAAGCAACATCTAGTAGCAACAAGCTAGAAATATTGTTCAATTCTGTGGTATGAAACAAATTGCAAAACTAGCAATGAGATAGATCGGAGATAGTTAATCTTTAATACATATTGCTATAATATAATACAAGACAGACGGCGGTGGCAATAATGACGATGAGCACAAAATATAAACCTACCTTTGCTTTTAAAATATATGATTGCTCCGACTAAATAAGATTTGTTGTAAAGCATCAAACACTTCACAAAATTGGAACTTTCAGGCTTCGATGGGACATAAATTATGTAGAACTATGAACAATAAAAACATAAACTTTGAAATATCAATCCTAAAATAGTATAATGCTTTTTATCTGACGAGTAATATTTCTAGCATCAATAGAATTCTTAATTATCAAAATTAAATAAACTAAATTTAAATACCTCACTTTTTAACAACTGATCGTTATAAATCAGTAATTCTCTGCTTCCACATGGTTGTACAATAAAATTGAAGGAAGAAGTTCAAACACTTCCTTTAATTATATCCAAATAAATGACTACTAGATCGAAATAAAAATCCAGCTGCTTGTTTAAATTGTGGTGAGTACATAAATTTAAATTATTATATGTCAAATTCCATTCGAACATCCCAACCTAACGAAGATTGATAATTCAATTATCTATTCAAAAAAAAATCTTTTTTAAAATGTCACATAATAGTATATTATAATACAAGTGTATAAGCAACCCTTTAAAGCACGCACGACGGGTTTAAAAGCACGAGGCGAAGCCGAGTGCTCTTTAACGGAGCAGTGCTTTAAAGTCTCTTATACACGTGTATTATACGCTATTTTTTATTATACCCGCACTGCAATCTGGAAATTGTAACAAAAAAAGTAAATTGAAGCACCTTTTTCGAAATAATCAGCATCATTAATCGTTGATATAGAAATTATTAAAAAAATTGTTGTTTGGTTGCTATGTATAAATTACCTGTATTGTTCAAAGTTAAAGCACGTATGCTTTTAAAGGCCTTATTTCCCACGCTTAAGAGTACGATGTACCAAGATTATGAGTCAGATATAATAAAAAAACTTAATGTACTTGTTATTATTGTAATTATATGGTGTTATTATTAAAA
The DNA here is from genome assembly GCA_929113105.1 of Agrypnus murinus. NCBI lineage: Eukaryota > Metazoa > Arthropoda > Insecta > Coleoptera > Elateridae > Agrypnus > Agrypnus murinus. The sequence continues at coordinate 16,345 of CAKMYN010000001.1, read as the reverse complement.
ACACTTGTATTTACAGAACTTTGATGAATAATAAACACTTTAACGTTTTAACAAAAATTATAACCTAAAAATTACGACATCATGTTTGTTTACATTTCTTTTTAACTCACAACATAACCTTAAAATTTAATTTTTCGCTCTTAACAAATGTGCAAGTTCTAAAATGAAAGACAATTTGTTACAAAAATTTATACCCGTTTATACCCTTTTACAGGAAATTTTGGTAAAAACAATTGAACTTTGACAAATGATTTATAACATAACCAAATTATTGTTTATAAATTTTAACTATTCTTTAAACTAATTAAATAAAAGTAGTCCAGTAAACGGAGGCCGAAAAAGGTTGGTTACCCTATAAAAGGTTAAAAGGTCGGGTAGTTCTAAATTTTTGATATGTTGTACCTATAGATTGGTGGGTTAGCTAAAAAATCCAAGTCTTCCAACTCGCTCCCCCACCGCGGCCTCCGCCATCTTAAGAAAACCGTCGAAAATCGGCAATTTTTTTAGTTTCTCGCCTATAACTTCGTTCTGGTGCGTCTTAGCGCAAAAAAAGTTATTTACCGACTTGTATAGGGCAGAATTTCCTAAAACTTATGTAAAATTGTTTTGCACGATGAATAGCAACGGAGCTGTAAATCTCGAAAAATAAAATTAAAATTGCCTACTTTGCAAAATTTTGAGTTTCTTGCCACTTAACGTCGCGATAACTTCGTAACACTTCATTTTAGCATACAAGTCTTCTTCATAATTAATCTTGTAGAGAACTTAATTAGCTACAGATTCTATGTATCAATTTTTACGCTAATATAACGGAGTGGGGGTAAATTTAGAAAAAACGAAAAAGTGTCTTTTTTAAAGTTTATGTGTACTCCCGAAAACCTAGGAGAGTTAATTTACCTGACATTCTGTTCCTCCCCATCGTTCTAGTATAACTCGCCGAAGAACGTCCTGCTCCGTCACGCCTTAAGTGGATGTGACATTATCTCCAACATTTTTGGTTTCGGAAAGAAAAGATTTTGCCACCTTTTCCAAAACACAAAAAACACTTTCACGTGAGCTTGCAGAGGAGTTTAGAAACCCAAATGCCGCTGCTCCAAAACTGTATCCTGCAAATGTATAACTGGATGCATGGGATGTTGTAGTTGCAGGAAAGCTGACCTTAAATGTTCCAGCCTCTGCAAGTTCTGTTGTGGGCAGTTTTGCGAGAACAGGCTAGACGTTCTTTTCGACGAGGACGAGGATGAAATCTATCCAATACCACCAACACAAGAAAACTCTAGCGACAATTCTGCCGCTCCTACTTCACTCCCTTGTAAACGTAAAAAGTTGTAAATATTGTGTATAATTAATTTTCGTTATATTATCTGTCCTCTCGACCATGTTTCCTTGAGGACGTTTGCATGTTGTGTTTAAAATTTTGAATTAATCAAACTTGAATGTGAAAATCTTGAACTGGCTATATATATATATATATATATATATATATATATATATATATATATATATATATATATATATATATATATATAAAATATTTGCGTTTTATTAAAAATAAAACAACAGTTTTCTTTTGCTGTAAAACATATAAGTTTAAAAACATATAAGTTTAAACCATTTCTTGGGTATCAGCAGCAATTAAAATAATAATCAAAATAATGATTATAATAATATTTGAGAGGTACAGAATTTCAAACAAAACACCCCTAGACAATTGTTTCGCCCTTTCTTTGGGCTCCTCAGTAGGGGAGGCTTTGTCTGAAACCCTGTACCTCTCAAATCCGTCGCTTGTTTATATGTAAATACCGAATTTACATTAATAGCAACATTTAATACTGGAGACATCTATAAGATGCCATCCAAACTTCCATTTAACCCGGAAGTAGATATAAAATATTTGCGTTTTATTAAAAATAAAACAACAGTTTTCTTTTGCTGTAAAACATATAAGTTTAAAAACATATAAGTTTAAACCATTTTTTGGGTATCAGCAGCAATTAAAATAATAAATAATATTTGAGAGGTACAGAATTTCAAACAAAACACCCCTAGACAATTGTTTCGCCCTTTCTTTGGGCTCCTCAGTAGGGGAGGCTTTGTCTGAAACCCTGTACCTCTCAAATCCGTCGCTTGTTTATATGTAAATACCGAATTTACATTAATAGCAACATTTAATACTGGAGACATCTATAAGATGCCATCCAAACTTCCATTTAACCCGGAAGTAGATATAAAATATTTGCGTTTTATTAAAAATAAAACAACAGTTTTCTTTTGCTGTAAAACATATAAGTTTAAAAACATATAAGTTTAAACCATTTCTTGGCATCTTATAGATGTCTCCAGTATTAAATGTTGCTATTAATGTAAATTCGGTATTTACATATAAACAAGCGACGGATTTGAGAGGTACAGGGTTTCAGACAAAGCCTCCCCTACTGAGGAGCCCAAAGAAAGGGCGAAACAATTGTCTAGGGGTGTTTTGTTTGAAATTCTGTACCTCTCAAATATTATTATAATCATTATTTTGATTATTATTTTAATTGCTGCTGATACCCAAGAAATGGTTTAAACTTATATGTTTTTAAACTTATATGTTTTACAGCAAAAGAAAACTGTTGTTTTATTTTTAATAAAACGCAAATATTTTATATCTACTTCCGGGTTAAATGGAAGTTTGGATGGCATCTTATAGATGTCTCCAGTATTAAATGTTGCTATTAATGTAAATTCGGTATTTACATATAAACAAGCGACGGATTTGAGAGGTACAGGGTTTCAGACAAAGCCTCCCCTACTGAGGAGCCCAAAGAAAGGGCGAAACAATTGTCTAGGGGTGTTTTGTTTGAAATTCTGTACCTCTCAAATATTATTATAATCATTATTTTGATTATTATTTTAATTGCTGCTGATACCCAAGAAATGGTTTAAACTTATATGTTTTTAAACTTATATGTTTTACAGCAAAAGAAAACTGTTGTTTTATTTTTAATAAAACGCAAATATTTTATATCTACTTCCGGGTTAAATGGAAGTTTGGATGGCATCTTATAGATGTCTCCAGTATTAAATGTTGCTATTAATGTAAATTCGGTATTTACATATAAACAAGCGACGGATTTGAGAGGTACAGGGTTTCAGACAAAGCCTCCCCTACTGAGGAGCCCAAAGAAAGGGCGAAACAATTGTCTAGGGGTGTTTTGTTTGAAATTCTGTACCTCTCAAATATTATTATAATCATTATTTTGATTATTATTTTAATTGCTGCTGATACCCAAGAAATGGTTTAAACTTATATGTTTTTAAACTTATATATATATATATATATCCTCTTCGGTCCAGCGGTCCAGTCGGCTGGACACTTTTCAAATATTTTTTTACATTATATTCAATGTATACATTCTCGCTTTGATCCATGTAGCCAGCTGGCTGGACGTGTACGGAGCGACGTGGTATTTTTTGTACGTCTGTTTGTGCAATTGTGTTCGAGTTCTGGATCGAGTTTGTTGAGGTTATGAAGAAAAGATGGATCGTCGTGAAAAAGAGGGTAAGATTAACGTTTTTTGTTTTTGTTTCTACAAACTGTAGTCAAACAATGTTGATTAGACTTATGTTATTGTGTTGACGATGTTTCCGCTATTTTGATTTTAATTAAGTTTGTCAAAATTGTAGTTTTTTTGATGTCCAGTTAGCTGGACGTTGGGTTCTAATTGCGTAAATCCATAAAACGTGTTTCTTGATAATTCACAAATAGAAACATTTAGTTACATCACGTTTAATGTAATTTTTAGTTCATTATTGGAAAAAACCACTGTCCGATGAGGAATTGGCCAAACTGTTAGAAACCAGTGACCTTGAAGGCGAATCAGATGAAGAAAACTTTGATGAGGCATTAGAATCTTCACAAATAGGGTACGAATTGTCTGAAGAAGAAGATCTTTTGGATCCTGCTGAAGATGACTTGGTGCATACTGTAGATTTTGACGTTAGCGTAACACATACTCCAGTTCCAGTAGCTTCTCCTCAAGTTCTTGATAACTTTTCGTCAGAGGACGAATTACCTCTATCTTCGTTTCAAAAACCTAAGCGTAAAAAAATGAATAGAAAAAAAATTTAAATTGGCGCGAAGATGTTTTTAATCCTCAAATTGTCCAAATCCAAGAACCAGAATGGAATGTAGGTGAGAGAGCAAATTGGTCTCCTTACAAGTACTTTTGCCAGTATTTCAACGACGAATTTTGGGAACTCGTTGCTGAACAAAGCAACATTCGAGCATTGCAGGACAACAAACCTCCCCTTAGGGCTACTGGCACTGAATACAAAAAACTTATGGGTGCTCACATAATAATGGGGTGTATGAAACTGCCTTTTATCCGCATGTATTATCAAACGTCATTGCAAATTCCTTTAGTTACCCAAATTCCTAGAGATAGGTTTTTTAAATTAAGAAATTACATGCATTTTGTAAATAATTTAGAGGTTTCAGAGGACACAAAACAATCCAACAGACTATGGAAAGTTCAACCAATAATAACTTCTGTAAAAGCAAAGTGCAATAGTCTTCCACATTACAAAAATTTAAGTGTAGATGAACAAATGATCCCTTTCACCGGTACAACGAGTCTAAGGCAATTTGTAAAAAACAAGCCCAACCCCGAAGGATTGAAAAATTTTGTTTTAGCAAATCCTGACGGACTTGTTCTTGATTTTATTGTGTATCAGGGATCGAAAACGTGGCCAGGAGGACAGCCTGAACCTGCATTAGGAATTGGTGGTAGTGTAGTGAAAGCTTTAGCACAAAATGTGCAAGCTGGCCATACCATATTTATGGATAGATATTTTACTACTTCCAATTTACTGGAATATTTATACAATGAAAAAGGAATTTACGCTGTTGGAACTATTCTTACAGGAAGAGTACCAGGAGGAGCCAAACAGAAACTCATCAATGACAAAGAACTTATGAGAAGAGGCCGGGGAACCTTTCAAGAGCTGGTTAGAGAAGATAATAAAATATGTATTACCAAATGGTGTGATAATAGACCGGTGCTGATGGCGTCAACTTCGGAAGGATCTCATCCAGTAACTTCTGCCCAGAGATGGGACAAAAAGACAAAATCTTACATTCAGGTTCCAAGACCTAATGTGATAACTGCATACAATTCAAGTATGGGAGGAGTTGATCTGAACGACAGGATGATTGCGTATTACAGAATTGCGCAAAAAACGCGAAAATGGCCTGTCCGTTTCATGTTCCATTTTATTGATCTTGCGCTTGTGAATTCTTGGATAGAGTACAGACGAGATCGTAGGACATTAAGAGAACCAAATAAAAACATTAAAGACCTTCTTGCATTCAAAATTTATGTTGCAGAGTGTTTGGCAAAGAATGTGCCTTCAGCTTCAACCAACTTAACAGAAGCAGAAGATAGTGACTCCTCATCGGACGTTGACTTGGGAAAATGCATAGAACCTCAATCAGACCAAAGAAGAAGAAAATCTTGTAGACCAAAACCTGTTCCTAATGAAGATGTTCGTAAGTCTGGCAATTTACATCTACCGGTATGTGCAATTGGAGACAAAAATAAATTTATGAGTGTCGGAAACAAGGTTGCAAAAGCAAGTCTCGTTTTAAGTGCAATACGTGTGACGTATTTTTATGTATTCAATATGAAAGACAATGTTTTTATGAATTTCATAAATAAATTTATATTGTATAACCTGCTTTTGTCGAATTTTATGTTTAGTTTGAATAAAATGTAATTTAAAAATTTATGAGAAATGTTTGACTATAGCCCCCATGTCCAGCAGACGGTACTACCTTTTTTGAAAAAACTGTTTTAAAAAAAAAAATACGTGCAAGATCATTTATATGATATATATACAAAGAAAATACAAAAAATATAAAACTTTAAATTTTTTTTTCTTCTGGGACCGAAGAGGATATATATGTTACATTTTAAATTTCCGCGGATATTATATGATACTTCACTACTTTTCCGGGTTTCACTCCGCGTATTCACTATTCGGCTCCTAGAGGAACCAGACAATGGTTGACGACGTTTCGGCAAGATCACACTTGCCATCTTCAGGTCACTTCTAACTTCCTTCTGCTTCGCGTGGTTACACGATGTAGACTGAGTTACACGATGAGTCTACATCGTGTAACCACACGAAGCAGAAGGAAGTTAGAAGTGACCTGAAGATGGCAAGTGTGATCTTGCCGAAAACGAAAAATAAAATGGTTATTAATATATAATAGATACAAATAAAACATTTTTGACTCCGAAATAATAGCAACGTCGCTGGAGGCGAACGCAACTGGTTGTCATATGTAAAATATACAAATAGGAGTTAAAAGCGCATGCTAAAGATTCAGAGGCGAAATGGTACGGCAATTTGTTCACTCTAAGTATAAAGAATTTACAAAAAAAAATTTCTCCTCTCCAAGTGCTTTATCTGCTATTTGAGCAAGATCATCTAATTTCTTAATGTGACTTTCACGATATCTATGTGCTCTAGTGGACATTATGAACTTTTAGATATAAAAATCGAAGGTAACGAAAATGATCAATAAACTGCAATTGGTGTCGCCGCTACGACAAAACAAAGCTTATCACAGAAAATTGTAGTATAACGTATTTATAAAAATTAAATAATAAGCAAGGATTAAAATGATAAACACAGATGTACATATATACAAATGACATAAATAAACGTCAAATTAATTATTTATTGTGTGTCAAAATCACTTCACAAATGTCAACTGAAATGGTTGTAAAAGATTATTATTTTTGCAATGAAAAAATGATTAAATTAAAAAATTCAAACTAAACTACCAATCCGAGCTCTCGAAGGACCAAACAAATGTGGGGGACTGGGTAAAAGACACCCACTTCTCAACAGTGGAGAGATAAATGGAGCTGTATAGTTTAGTTTGGGAATTATGAATTTTGTTATAAGTTGGAGTTTGATTGAATATTAGGTAAGTATAATGACAGCCTTTAAGATATTACCTTGAATTAGAATCTTGATTCTTGCCAGTGAGTCCAGTCAACTTGCAGTAGGTTTGCAGTGTGGTCCAGAACATTCAGGAAAATGATGGCTCGCTGGAGATATATGGAGAGCACCAAACAAACGTGTCCGTGTGACTTAAGAGCTTCTCAAGTGGAAGTAGATATAAGGTAAGTTTGTTATAATAATTCTTATTCTACTTGATATTTTGAATTATCTTCTTGTTGCAGGGAAAAGGATACCTTGCCAGTTGTGGTTCTAATGAAGCCCAGAAATGTTAGCTGTGTATTTAGCAGACTCCATTAAAATTAAAGGACATTCCAATTAGTGGTTAATAATGGTGTTTAATAATAAAATATTAATAACAATTTATGCATTTGTGTAATATTATGTTACGTTTGGCTGTAAGATATACATTTTATATTGACACTTTTTGGAGAGTTTTTTGTATCAACAACAAAACAAAACTTGGAAAACCAGATCACTTTATTTTTAGCAACTACAAGATGAAACCTTAAAGGCATCTTATGCAATAAAAGTTTATTGTTAAATGTACAACCTGTAGTTGATGTGATGGATGTGATCTGGGCACAACAATTAATAATCTAAATAATAATTATTATGTGGACGAAACAAAAAGCTTGAATTTTTGTTAGAAGTTAACTTTGTATTTATTCAGTAAGAGAAGTACACTTATTATTCTTCAAAAATGACTACCTTAAGCCTAAAGGTCTAATTTTACAATAATCTAAAAGATCTAATTAAGCAAGTGCAGCATACAAGGTGTAGAATCGCTTCACGCACCATACAGTTTTATATGCATTTTATTTCAAACCCTAATACTATCTCCCCTAATTATTTTACAGTAAAAATATTCGGGAGTGTTATAAAGAAAAGAAATATATATGAATCGAATGATACCTTTGGTTACTGCAAAAATAGCTAAGCCTTGGAAACATTGGAACGATCAGAAATCAATTATACCTTGAAAATATTAGAATGATAGAGGAAATATTTGCTTTATAGTTAAGATTATTTTGACAATCCATCTCGAAAAGTTTTAACCAATTAAATTACAGAATTCTTCAAATTAGGACCAATGAAATTAGTTTATAGTGAAAAAACCAGTAGTGGTTTTTTTCTCATTGATAATTAACTTCATAGTGTTGTAGACCAATGAGACATTAAAAACAGTGTCACATGCACCAATCACAAGTTAGAAATGATTTCTTTAACTGAAAAGAATGTATGCTACTGTTCTTGCCGCTACCTCATTGTTTTAGCATTATTTTAGCAACCATTAATATTTAAAAAATCAAATGTCATTTTGACAAAAGTAAAAATGTCGCGCTTTGGCAACATTCCTGACGCTTCAATTAATGAAAACATTCAAAATTCGATTCCGAGAAAGACAACTCAGTGTAGAGAAAGTGTGTGGAATCAATTTGCAGAATTTTGCCAACAACGCAAACATGAATTAAGCGAATCTTTGTCCACTGATATGATTGCAAGTATTTTAAAAGATTATGCATTTAATATGCGGAAACGTAATGGAGACGATTATAAGGAATCTTGTGTCAAAACGATATGGAATACAACCGCCAAGTTAGTGCAAGACTTATATTATAACAAATATAACACAGCCCCACAAAAAAAATTGAAATTATTTTCTCCGATATCTGAGGAGGTGCACTTTATGTTTTTGGGGTTGCTGAATCCGAATCCGGGGTCCGTTTAACCCCATCACGTCAGGGTCAAGGGCATCTGAAGGTCAAATTGCGGAATGACTATTAAAAAATCTGGAAAAATTTATATATGTTTTCGGGGTCGCTAAATCTGAATCTGGGGTTCTCTTGACCTTGAAGTGTCAGAATCAAGGTCAAACAAAGGTCAAAACCCTAAAATTTGATGATATGATCATTTTGAATGGATTCTTGAAGAGCAGAAAATTCTACGTCCGAATATGTATTTTTTTAGAACAGACCTTTGTAGGTCACGTGATGGCCATCCAAAATCAAATCCATTTTCCAGCTTTTGGCTGTAAATTGAGATCTTGGGTCTTTGATAAGTTGATATTTTTCGGGTCGTTGATCACGATTCTGGTATTCATTTGAGCCAATCACGTCGTAATATAACGATATAATATTTTCTTACTCCGGATTCTGAAAGAGCGAAAAGTTTCATCCGTGTGTTTGCATCCAGGGCACCTCCCCGTGGTGACGGCGGGCAACGGAGTTGTCCCGCTATTCGGCAAAGTCCCTGGAACAGGACGCGTATGCCGTCATGTCAAACACAACGGAAAAATTTACGATGCAGGGGGATGGAACCCCAGTATCGGCGGCTGGTCAGGGTGGGAAAGCGGGCCCGCAGGTGTCGTCATCCAGTGACCGCAGCTCTGTTGAGGTGGCTACCTCGGCCTCACCAGAGTATAAAGCTACAAGTAGTAGAACCCATAGACATGAGCATGAGGTTCGTACACATCACCACATGGCCGGAAAAATATTACTCATGTTGTTAATACTGCATACAAGTATTGTTTCTCACTTAACATATTAAATCAAGATAAGAATTGGGTTCCACATATCGTTTGTCTGAATTGTCATAAGATGTTGATTACATGTTACAACAATAAAGATCTTTCAAATTTGAAATACTCTGCACCTGTAAAATGGACTATGCCGGAATCAAAACAAGACTGTTTCTTTTGTAGGACAATTACTCATGGATTCAATAGGAAAAGTAAATCAAAAATCAAGTATATTTATACCGATAAAGTAGTTCCACCGGTTTTGATTTTGAAGCATAGGGGTAAGTTCAAGGATACCGTTGCAGAAATAGAAGGCAAGGAAGACATAGATATGCAGATGAGTGAGGAAGAAGTACAGATAGAGGAAAGCGACAGCCACATGAGTTCAGATGAAGGAAGTGGAAGCGATGGAAAGCAAAGTAAAAGAAATAAAGAGCCTCAAAAGTTTACGCAGAATGAATTAAGTGACTTGGGAAGAGAATTAGGGTTGTCGAAAGAAGCTCATGAACTTTTGGCTTCAAGGCTAAAACAAAAGAATCTTTTGGAAAAAGGTGCAAAGATTTCAATTTATAGGACGAGAGAGCTCGAGTTTCGATCTTTTTTCACAAAAGATGAATCAGTGGGATTAGTATATTGTAATGATATTGTCGGACTCATGAATAATGTCAAAGCTGACAGTTACAGATCGAATGAGTGGCGATTATTTATAGATTCTTCTATTCGCAGTTTAAAGGTGATATTGCTTCACAACACAAACATTCTGGCTCCCATACCAATAGCTCACTCCACAGTTCTCAAAGAATCCTACGAAAATATCAAAATTGTCCTAGAAAAAATAAAATATAAGGAACATCAATGGAGAATCTGTGGTGACCTCAAAATCATTGGAATTCTTTTTGGGATGCAGAGCGGAAATATCAAATACTCTTGCTTCTTGTGTCTTTTTGATAGCAGGGATCGACAAAATCACTACATAAAGAAGGATTGGCCAAAAAGATCTCTGCAGCCTGGATCGTTCAACGTCATCCAGCCGCCTCTTGTGAATACATCAAAAATTTTAATTCCACCACTGCATCTCAAACTTGGCTTTATGAAACAGTTTGTCACAGCCTTAGATAAAGATGGAAATTGCTTCAAATATATAGTGCAAAAAATGCCCAAAGTCAGTGAAGCCAAGTTAAAGGCAGGAATTTTCGATGGTCCACAGATTCGAACGCTCTTCAAAGATGTCAATTTTACAGCCCAAATGACGGATTTAGAGGAAGCTACATGGACTAGTTTTCGTGCAGTTTCTGAGAACTTTCTAGGAAATAATAAAAGCCAGAATTATCAAAAGTTAGTAAGTGATATGATTGAAAACTATAAGAATTTAGGGTGTAATATGAGCATCAAATTACATTTTGTAGATTCACATCTTGATTTCTTTCCAGACAAATTAGGCGATTTCAGTGAAGAGCAGGGAGAGAGGTGTCATCAAGATATGAAAGATATGGAAAAACGCTATCAAGGAACATGGGGTATAAGTATGATGGCGGACTATTGCTGGAATTTGAAACGAGATGTAGAAACAGTTCAAGCATCACCTAAACGAAAATCACTACGTAGATCGTTTGAAGATAAGCGAGTCCGTTATCACAAACGGACAACAGGAGATGGATAGACCTTCACAAAATGACTTGTTGACGTATTAAAAGATGAAAAAAAAAGGTAAATACGTATTCGGATGTAAAATTTTCTTCTCTTTCGGAATCCGGGGTCAAAAATATTATATCATCAAATTTTATGGTTTTGACCTTCATTTGACCTTGATTCTGACACTTCAAGGTCAAGAAAACCCCAGATTCAGATTTAGCGACCCCGAAAACATATATATAGATTTTTCCAGATTTTCTAATAGTCATTCCGCAATTGACCTTCAGATGCCCTTAACCCTGACGTGATGGGGTTAAACGGACCCCGGATTCGGATTCAGCAACCCCAAAAACATAAAGTGCATCTCCTCAGATATCGGAGAAAATAATTTCAATTTTTTTTGTGGGGCTGTGTAATAGAAGAATTGACCCATTCTCGGGTATAGTCTTCAAAGCTGCACGAGAAGCGAGGAACACCAAACGCAAGCAGCTGCAAACACTTTGACGTATTTAACGCTTCATTCAGTTAATTCTCCAACCGAAGATCATTCGTTCTCAACTCTTGTCAGGCAAGATTTTTATTTTTTTTATTCGCATTGATTGCTAAAAGGCAATTAAACTCGATCAAATTCTTGGGAAAAGAACCCTCGCGCTCCGCGCTCGGGTCTTTTCGTCAATTTGATCTCGTTTAATTGCCAAGCAACCAATGCTCATACAAAATAAAAATCTTGTCGACAAGAGTTGAGCACTTATGATCTTACTGTTGAAAAGATATATGTCAAAATGAAATGTCAAATTTGCTCGATCGATTGTCAAGACGAATTCAACTCTTGCTCTAATTTTTTCTTGCAAAATTTGTCATTTAAGACATTCGTAGCTTTGCTTTTAGTTGCAAAAGATACTCATTTCTGAAATGACAAATTTTGTCGGCAAAAATTAGACCACTTGTTAAATTATATATGAAAAATTGAATTCGTCCGTATTTTGCAGTATTTTTGGATGTAAGATAGAACAAAATGTAACTCATATCGGAGAAAGTGCAAATTATTTAACCTTTGTTATAATATAACAATCATATTTGTTGTTAGGACGTTGTGAAGACAAGTAACGCAATTTCCTTTTATAAGAAACTTATTAGGACATCTTATCCGGACCTTACAAAGACTGAGGTTGTCTCTTTGGGGCCTTCGTGGGGGCCTCATCGGGCTTTCTTAAGTTATTTAATTGTAAAATTACCTCAGATTGCCCATTTTAAAACTTCATAACGATCTTAAGTGGTTCCCCTATTTAGTTTAATCCAGAAAAAAACTGTAGCTGTCCCGATCGGGTCTTCATGAGGTCTTAATCAGGCTACCCTAAGTAACTTATCCTTGAATTAAATTGGGGCTGACGCAATCGGGTACTCATAGGAACTTGATCGGGTTTTCCTAATTAGGGCTATCCTAAAATACACCTTATGAGATTTCTAGACCAAGTCGGGTAAATTTTTAATGTCGAGTTGTTTTGAAAATAAAAATCTTTTATGCACAGATGCATTATAATTAGACTATTATTGCAAGACTCATCTAAACATAAACGTCTTTTTATGGCCCAAGGGCCTCTTTATGGTCAGACGGGCAATAACGAAAAGTCAATTAAATGTCAGAAGTTTTTTGTAGAACTTGATTGGTTCTTAATATAATTTATAAACTTATCACCAATGAAAATAAACTAAAATTAAATATTTTGGAATAGTAACTATAGTAACGAACTTTATATAATCACATAAGTATACGCATAGCTACTTGATGTACCTACGTACTCATTTAATTATATTTTTACATAATAATAGATTTGACATTAAAAACTTAATATGTGTATAAAATAGTGTATGTATAGCGGGCATAACTTGCTTTTAGGGCCCTACAGCCTTTTCCTAGCCCTCGGCTGACGCCTCGGGCTAGAAATAACGCTTCTGGCCATAAAAGCTTCATTATGCCTTTAACACATAAATAACTATTATGTTTCATTTGCATATTATTCTTTGTTTATACCTGTGATACGAACTATATAAACAACTCCATAACAACCAGGGCATTATAAACGAGCGTTATAGTCTATAGCGCCCGCTCATCGTATACTTTGCAATCGGGCGCGGTGTTCTGTTCGTAGTAATTTGTTTCTAATAGTCAATGTTTGCGTACGAGTGTGTTGCAACACAACAAATAACAAGTATTTGCAACGTAGTTTCTGGGCGCGTGATCCGCGAATTCTTTTGTGTCGAATTCTGCAGAAATTTCTTAAATAAAATTAACTTGTTCTTTAGATGACATGAGTGCTATAAGGACTTTTTTGTTTTCATGTTGGTAACAACAAAACATTTGAATTTAAATTGTCATATCTCTGACTTTTGTAGATTTAGTAAAAAGTTGTTACCATCCGACAAACAAAAAAATCTCTAGCTTTATAAATATATAAACAACGTCCTTGGCAACGCCAACAATATTATCAACAGCTAATTTATCCAACACCTGTAAATAAAGAGGGCTAAAACTTGATGTTTGTAAGCAATGAAAGTTGATGAGCCGCAGAGTGGATATATCCACTCTGCGGCTCGGTGTGTCCGGTACTTCGACACCGAAAGGTATAAGAGGTTAAAGATTATGTATGTATGTATGTTATGCAATGTAAGCGCGTGATTGGTTGCTACGTATAATAGCAGTCAATCACCATTCTAATGTAAGTATATGTTTTTTCTACCCACAAGTGAGTAAACATCAACTTTAATTGCTTGCAAACATCAAGTTTTAGCCCTCTTTATTTACAGGTGTTGGATAAATTAGCTGTTGATAATATTGTTGGCGTTGCCAAGGACGTTGTTTATATATTTATAAAGCTAGAGATTTTTTTGTTTGTCGGATGGTAACAACTTTTTACTAAATCTACAAAAGTCAGAGATATGACAATTTAAATTCAAATGTTTTGTTGTTACCAACATGAAAACAAAAAAGTCCTTATAGCACTCATGTCATCTAAAGAACAAGTTAATTTTATTTAAGAAATTTCTGCAGAATTCGACACAAAAGAATTCGCGGATCACCCGTTCAGAAACTACGTTGCAAATACTTGTTATTTGTTGTGTTGCAACACACTCGTACGCAAACATTGACTATTAGAAACAAATTACTACGAACAGAACACCGGGCCCGATTGCAAAGTATACGATGAGCGGGCGCTATAGATTATAACGCTCGTTTACAATGCCCTGGTTGTTATGGAGTTGTTTATATAGTTCGTATCACAGGTATAAACAAAGAATAATATGCAAATGAAACATAATAGTTATTTATGTGTTAAGGGCATAATGAAGCTTTTATGGCCAGAAGCGTTATTTCTAGCCCGAGGCGTCAGCCGAGGGCTAGGAAAAGGCTGTAGGGCCCTAAAAGCAAGTTATGCCCGCTATACATACACTATTTTATGCACATATTAAGTTTTTAATGTCAAATCTATTATTATGTAAAAATATAATTAAATGAGTACGTAGGTACATCAAGTAGCTATGCGTATACTTATGTGATTATATAAAGTTCGTTACTATAGTTACTATTCCAAAATACTTAATTTTAGTTTATTTTCATTGGTGATAAGTTTACAAATTATATTAAGAACCAATCAAGTTCTACAAAAAACTTCTGACATTTAATTGACTTTTCGTTATTGCCCGTCTGACCATAAAGAGGCCCTTGGGCCATAAAAAGACGTTTATGTTTAGATGAGTCTTGCAATAATAGTCTAATTATAATGCATCTGTGCATAAAAGATTTTTATTTTCAAAACAACTCGACATTAAAAATTTACCCGACTTGGTCTAGAAATCTCATAAGGTGTATTTGAGGATAGCCCTAATTAGGAAAACCCGATCAAGTTCCTATGAGTACCCGATTACGTCAGCCCCAATTTAATTCAAGGATAAGTTACTTAGGGTAGCCTGATTAAGACCTCATGAAGACCCGATCGGGACAGCTACAGTTTTTTTCTGGATTAAACTACATAGGGGAACCACTTAAGATCGTTATGAAGTTTTAAAATGGGCAATCTGAGGTAATTTTACAATTAAATAACTTCAGAAAGCCCGATGAGGCCCCCACGAAGGCCCCAAAAAGACAACCTCAGTCTTTGTAAGGTCCGGATAAGATGTCCTAATAAGTTTCTTATAAAAGGAAATTGCGTTACTTGGCTTCACAATGTCCTAACAACAAATATGATTGTTTTATTATAACAAAGGTTAAATAATTTGCACTTTCTCCGATATGAGTTACATTTTGTCCTATCTTACATCCAAAAATACTGCAAAATACGAACGAATTCAATTTTTCATATATAATTTAACAAGTGGTCTAATTTTTTCCGACAAAATTTGTCATTTCAGAAATGAGTATCTTTTGCAACTAAAAGCAAAGCTACGAATGTCTTAAATGACAAATTTTGCAAGAAAAAATTAGAGCACGAGTTGAATTCGTCTTGACAATCGATCGAGCAAATTTGACATTTCATTTTGACATATATCTTTTCAATGAGAAAAAAACCACTACTGGTTTTTTCACTATAAACTAATTTCATTGGTCCTAATTTGAAGAATTCTGTAATTTAATTGGTTAAAAATTTTCGAGATGGATTGTCAAAATAATCTTAACTATAAAGCAAATATTTCCTCTATCATTCTAATATTTTCAAGGTATAATTGATTTCTGATCGTTCCAATGTTTCCAAGGCTTAGCTATTTTTGCAGTAACCAAAGGTATCATTCGATTCATATATATTTCTTTTCTTTATAACACTCCCGAATATCTTTACTGTAAAATAATTAGGGGAGATAGTATTAGGATTTGAAATAAAATGCATATAAAACTGTATGGTGCGTGAAGCGATTCTACACCTTGTATGCTGCACTTGCTTAATTAGATCTTTTAAATTATTGGAAAATTAGACCTTTAGGCTTAAGGTAGTCATTTTTGAAGAATAATAAGTGTACTTCTCTTACTGAATAAATATAAAGTTAACTTCTAACAAAAATTCAAGCTTTTTAAATTAAATTAATTTAATTAAATCTTTTAACCAATCCTTTTAACTCTAAATACGTGAAAGAACGTGGTAAAATGATATAATATTACACGCCAACGATACAAATATATTCAAC